>JAJAQA010000015.1:5954844-6124844 GCA_021464565.1 Rutilus rutilus
TAAAACTTTGATTTGAAATGAAGGAAATATTACAACTGAATTCAGGGCATGTTGGGTATAGAGCAATATTTAGTTTTTTGGGAAAAAACTGGGTTCATTAGAAGGATATGAGTTTAGTTGTTATTAAAATTGTATTAATAATGATGTGAATAATATTGTATTAATATTAATAATTTTATTAGATATTTATTTATTCATTCATTCAATTAATAGTGAGTAAAGTAGGCTATTTTGATCCACACTCCGTTTCAGAAGGTGGCAGTAATATGAAATAATTGTTTGCCAACCGCCATTAAAATCAGAAGAAGAAATTATGTTTTGGTCCACGTACAGGCGTAAAGCGCGGATGGGACAGAGAAAAGCTAGGGCTGGGTCTGCCTCCTCCAGGGGCAGCGCTTGAAGGTTCACCACATGATCCCTGAAAGGAGTGGTGGAAACCTTGGGCACGTATCCAGGCCAGGGTATCAGGATTGTCAGGATCAGTTGTTCGGCCCGTATTCCAGGCAGGTCCCCTACTCTCTTGATGTTCACAGTGCAGTCAGGAACACTGTCTTCATTGACAGGATTTTAAGCTCAATTGACTGCAGGGGTTTGAAGGGGGCTCTCTGCAATGCGGTAAGCACCAATGAGAGATCCCAAGAGGGAACGGGGTTAGCACCCCTCAGGAACTTAACAATCAGGTCGTGCTTCCCCACGGATTTACCGACTACTGCATCGTGATAAGCGGAAATAGCGGCAACATACACTTTCATGATGGAGGGAGACAGCCTTCGCTCCAACCCTTCTTGCAGGAAGGACAGCATAGCTCTTATCTGTAATGCTGCCTGGATCATAATCATACACTGTTCGTTCACTGGTCAGAGGAGGACTGGCCCCGACTGAGCCTGGGTTCTCCCAAGGTTTTTTTCTCCATTCTGTCACTGATGGAGTTTAGGTTCCTTGCCACTGTTGCCTTGGCTTTTGGCTTGCTTAGTTGGGGACATTTAATATTCAACAATATTATAGATCTGTCTTAAGGTGGATGATGACACAATTTTCTTCTAGAAGCAAAGTTTGTTGTATTATTTTCATGTTATCACTGTGAAGCTGCTTTGATACAATCTGTATTGTAAAAAGCGCTGTATAAATAAAGGTTACTTGACTTGATTTATCGGGCATCTCCGGGGGTCTTCCCGGTGAGAAGAACAGCACTCAGCGAACAGATTCCTCTTCAGGGTGTAAGCGCGCCTCATAGAGGGGGCTCTCGATGAATAATAGAGTGCTATGATGAGTTACATTTTGGATTTTGTAGTTGTATGTTGTGCTTGTTTGTATAATGATGATTTTAAGAAATGAGTTTTTGAACATGTACTTATAATACTTAGGTGACAATGTTATGCTGTGGAATTCTGTGATGAGTGTTACGGGGAAAGGTTACACATCATGACAATGGTTTGTCCCACTGGTGTTTGGTGGGAAACTTGTATATTTAATCCATTGTCTGAGCGTGTTTGAGAGGGGGGAAGCTGCATCATGTAGGCCTATACTGTGCAAGCTTTTGAGTATGTCTGAGGTGAGACATGCAGTTTATTCTTGTTGATGTGCCACTAAAGGCTTTGTTTAGTGCCAGGTTTGTTGTTTGTGTTTTTAGCACGAGTATAATAGTGTTGCCAAGTCTGATTAATTTCTGCGAACCGGTTCTTTCGGACAGTTTGTTTCAATGAACCGGTTCAAAAACCAATTGTCGGTTTCTGACGTCATCAAGCAACGATGGCATTACGCATTTATTTTCTAACAACTCAGTGCAATGTTATATCAATGAAACATTCAAATAAAGTAATTTGTGTCAATGTATATTAAAACATAAAAAAATAAGTTATTTGTGTGAATGCATATTGCACATTATATCCTTTCATTCACTCAGCCTAAGTTAATGGTATTTGTGGTCACAGTTTAATTCGCGGATCAGATGTGAATTATGTCAGATATGACTGACCACCAACATTGAGTAGTTTACATCCTGGATAAGATTCTAAACATTTTTGCACCTACAGCACACATTACAGACATGCATAAACGCGGATATATTCTACATGTCTAAATTTAGCCTAGAATGAATAAACCATCCATCCATCCATCCATCCATCTTCTTCCGCTTATCCGGGGCCGGATCGCGGGGGCAGCAGTCTAAGCAGGGATGCCCAGACTTCCCTCTCCCTAGACACTTCCTCCAGCTCTTCCGGGGGGACACCGAGGCGTTCCCAGGCCAGCAAGGAGACATAGTCCCTCCAGCGTGTCCTAGGTCTTCCCCGGGGTCTCCTCTCGGTGGGACATGCCCGGAACACCTTCCCGGGAAGGCGCCCAGGAGGCATCCGGAAAAGATGCCTGAGCCACCTCAGCTGGCCCCTCTCGATGTGGAGGAGCAGCGGCTCTACTCGGAGCTCCTCCCGAGTGACTGAGCTTCTCACCCTATCTCTAAGGGATCGCCCAGCCACCCTGCGGAGAAAGCTCATTTCGGCCGCCTGTATCCGGGATCTTGTCCTTTCGGTCATGACCCACAGCTCATGACCATAGGTGAGAGTAGGAACGTAGATTGACCGGTAAATCGAGAGCTGAGCCGCCTTCTTCACCACGACAGACCGGTACAGCGACCGCATTACTGCAGAAGCTGCACCGATCCGTCTGTCAATCTCCCGTTCCATCCTTCCCTCACTCGTGAACAAGACCCCAAGATACTTGAACTCCTCCACTTGAGGCAGGAACTCTCCACCAACCTGAAGTGGGCAAACCACCCTTTTCCGACTGAGAACCATGGCCTCGGATTTGGAGGTGCTGATTCTCATCCCAGCCGCTTCACACAAGGTCCTGGTCTGATGGGGCCAGCACGACAACATCATCCGCAAAGAGCAGAGATGAAATCGTGTGGTCCCCAAACCTGACCCCCGCCGGCCCCTGGCTGCGCCTAGAAATTCTGTCCATAAAAATTATGAGCAGAACCGGCGACAAAGGGCAGCCCTGCCGGAGTCCAACATGCACCGGGAACAGGTCTGACTTACTGCCGGCAATGCAAACCAAGCTCCTGCTCCGGTCGTACAGGGACCGGGTAGCCCTTAGCAAAGGGCCCGAACCCCATACTCCCAGAGCACCCTCCACAAGATGCCGCGAGGGACACAGTCGAATGCCTTCTCCAAATCCACAAAGCACATGTGGATTGGTTGGGCAAACTCCCATGAACTCTCCAGCACCCTGTAGAGGGTATAGAGCTGGTCCAGTGTTACACGACCAGGACGAAAACCACACTGTTCCTCCTAAATCCGAGGTTCTACTATCGGCCGGATTCTCCTCTCCAGTACCCTGGAATAGACTTTCCCGGGGAGGCTGAGAAGTGTGATCCCCCTATAGTTGGAGCACACCCTCCGGTCCCCCTTTTTAAAAAGAGGGACCACCACCCCGGTCTGCCAGTCCAAAGGCACTGTCCCCGACCGCCACGCGATGCTGCAGAGGCATGTCAGCCAAGACAGCCCCACAACATCCAGAGACTTGAGGTACTCGGATCTCATCCACCCCCGGTGCCCTGCCACCGAGGAGTTTCTTGACTACCTCTGTGACTTCAGCTTGGGTGATGGACGAGTCCACCTCCGAGCCCTCAGCCTCTGCTTCCTCAATGGAAGACGTGACGGCGGGATTGAGGAGATCCTCGAAGTATTCCTTCCACCGTCCGGTGATATCCCCAGTCGAGGTCAACAGCTGCCCACCTCCACTGTAAACAGCGTTGGTAGGGCACTGCTTCTCCCTCCTGAGGCGCCGGACGGTTTGCCAGAATCTCTTCGAGGCTGATCGATAGTCCTTCTCCATGGCCTCACCGAACTCCTCCCAGGCCCGAGTTTTTGCCTCCCCAACAGGGTGGGAATTATGTAATTTTAGGGGCAAGGCCATTTGGCCTCCACCTTTTCTTTTTTTTTAGGGGCACCAAGGCCATATGACAGGGCACAAAGGCCATCGTACAATTCGATGGTTTTCCCATTCAGATTGATACCATAACATCCTAATTTGGAATAAGACATGGATTATGACTTTTTTAATAAAAAAAAAACATTTTTTAATGAGAGAGAGAGCACCATTACATCCAGAAGGTATACACCCTCACACAACAATAGAAACAACACAAATGCCAATAAAGCATTCAGAAACAACACAAATGCCAATAAAAGCATTCAGAAACAACACAAATGCCAATAAATTAATAATTTCCTGCATTGTCGAACGCTCTTCTTCATGTGTTTCAAATATGGACTATAATGTTCAGTAGAGCGCCCTCAGGCTGCTGGTATGAATTGAAAACACAGCACATCAGTATACAGCGCTCGTAATGATTACATCGACGCATTTGGCTATAAATTCAATAAAATATTATTCCTGTCAATAGAAATATATCAATATTTCTCCAAATCTGCACACTTTTGAGCTAAAAGCCGTGAGGGACGTTGTTTTGTGAATCGCTTTCATGACGACAGCACGAGAGTTTTTTATGAATGGGAGCGTCTGACGCTCATAATTCATATTAAAGGTATCGACTCATTTTTGCATTTCATAACTCCTGACACAAATTAAGACATAACTGTCAATATAAATTTCTCAGAATACAATAGTGGTCAAATACTGAAATGTGAGTCTTATATCTTTTTAATGATGTAAGTTATAGTTTGTCAAGGTAATAACATTAAATCTTATAGTAACTGAACTATTAAAAAAAAAAAAAAAACGCTTCAGTGCGCCGACGCCGTTACCTCTGGAACCTTGCATAGGGCCCTTTTCTGAAAAGGGCACTTATCTACTAGCAAATAGATTTTGATATTTTTAGGTCAAACCGTTCTTGTCTGTCAGTCTATAATGCAGGTCTATGGTCACGGTCTCAAAGAGCAGCCATCCACAGAGTCCAAATTAAAACAATTCCCCATCGTCCAAATTAAACAATTCCCCATCGTAAGTACACATTGATGGCCTAAGACACGAAACGAGCGGTTTGTGTGAGAAAACGAACAGTATTTATATCGTTTTTACCTCTTGTAACACAGCGACGTCCAAGTGATCTGAGGGCGCCCGCGCTTCCTGCTGTGTGACGTGTGCGCAGACTGGTGCATAGATAGACATATAGATTTCGCCTTGGCTACGGCAGTTCATGAACGAATGCCGTAGCCAAGGCGGAATCTAGTGTATATATCTATGCCCCAGTTTCGACAACAGAGTGTCGTTCTTCTGTTGGTGCTGACGTTACATGCTTCTTGCACTGCTGTTTTGATGCGTGAGATCATCAATGTGATTATGACACTGCACCTGCGCGAATCCACAAACTAATTGAAGTTCAGAGACTACTTGGGTGGAACTTGGACAGGGCCAGGGCACACAGGCCACTGTGGCCGTACGATGATTTTTTTTTCACGAGGCATGAAGGCCAAAGTGTAGGGCAACGGCGGCCATGTAATTAAATAATTCCCACACTGCTCCCCAACCATCTGGGCTGCAGTCCGCTTGGCCCGTCGGTACCCGTCAGCTGCCTCAAGAGTCCCACAAGCCAGCCAGGCCCGATAGGACTCCTTCTTCAGCTTGACAGCATCCCTTCCTTCCGGTGTCCACCACCGGGTTCGGGGATTGCCGCCTCGACAGGCACCGGAGACTTTACGGCCACAGCTCCGAGTGGCCGCGTTGACAATGGAGGTGGAGAACATGGTCCACTCGTACTCAATATCTCCAGACTCCCTCGGGATCTGGTCGAAGCTCTGTCGGAGGTGGGAGTTGAAGATCTCTCTGACAGGGGATTCGGCCAAACGTTCCCAACAGACCCTCACAGTACGTTTGGGTCTGCCGAGTCTGTCCAGCTTCCTCCCCCGCCATCGGATCCAACTCACCACCAGGTGGTGATCAGTTGACAGCTCCGCCCCTATCTTCACCCGAGTGTCCAAGACATACAGGAGGTCAGATGAAACAACCACAAAGTCGATCATCGACCTCCGGCCTAGGGTGTCCTGGTGCCATGTGCACTGATGGACACCCTTATGCTTGAACATGGTGTTCGTTATGGACAAGCTGTAACTAGCACAGAAGTCCAATAACAGAACACCACTCGGATTCAGATCAGGGGGGCCGTTCCTCCCAATCACGCCCCTCCAGGTGTCACTGTCGCTGCCCACGTGGGTGTTTAAGTCCCCCAGTAGAACGACGGAGTCCCCAGTCGGAGCACTTTCCAGCACCCCTCCCAGAGACTCCAAGAAGACCGGGTACTCTGCACTGCCGTTTGGCCCGTAGGCACAAACGACAGTGAGAGACCTATCCCCGACCCGAAGGCGCAGGGAAGCGACCCTCTCGTTCACCGGGGTGAACTCCAACACATGGCGGCTGAGCTGGGGGGCTATAAGCAAACCCACACCAGCCCACCGCCTCTCACCATGGGCAACTCCAGAGTGGTGAAGAGTCCATCCTCTCTCGAGGAGTGTGGTTCCAGAGCACAAGCCGTGCGTAGAGGTGATCCCAACTATCTCTAGTCGGAATCTCTGAACCTCACGCACAATCTCAGGCTCCTTCCCCGCCAGAGAGGTGACGTTCCATGTCCCTAGAGCTAGATTCCGTGTCCAGGGATTGGGTTGTCTAGGCCCCCGCCTTCGACTGCCGCCCGATCCACTTAGCACCGGCCCCTTACGGTCCCTCCTGCAGGTGGTGGGTCCACGGGAGGGTGGCCCCACGTCACTCCTTCAGGCTGAGCCCGGCCGGACCCCAAGGAATGAATAAACCAGTCTTTTAAACTCCTTGATTTTGCCTAACAACTTAAAATATAATCTGAATGCATAAACTAGCTATAGTAAAATGTATTTACATCTTTTGACAGAAAGGTTTTTGCAGGTTTTAATAAAATGTTATTTAATAACAATAGCCATAATAAGCATATTTCCAGTATGTTCCTCAGGATTGCATAGTATAGGCTAGTCAGCTCACTCATCAGACTCCTCAGTAATCCTCTGCATACTTCGACCGTTGGTTGAACCGGCTCATTGTTTTTTTCATTATGTAGACTGCACCTTTTGAAATGCAGCTTGTAAAATAAATCACATCTGGCATTTGGAAAACTACTCCATTGTACTTCCTTCCTAATGCCTCTTGACAACACTCTACATGTGCATTTGCATAATAATTACAAAGCTTTTTAGTTTACAAGAAAAATCAGTTATAGATCTGAACACTTGTTTTTATTCAGATGCTGCAGTTATTACAATATAAACCAAAAATCACAATATTTCACAAATAGTTCAATGTTAAAGCTGGAGAGGAGAGAGAAAAAGGCTTTAGAAATTTCCAAAATAACTAGTAGAAACTTTGGAAAGTTTGAAAATTCTGTATATTATGTAGAATTTCACTTTATAATATTAAATCATATTATGTAAAATGTCATAGTAAATTTAAAAAGGAAAGTATAAATGAAAGTTCAAGGCATACAAATCTTTCTATAGACTTGTGACAAATTGGCCATACAAAAAGTATTCTCGTCGCTTGATAAACTTATGGTTGAGCCACTGTAGTCATTTGGACTATTTTAAACATGTCTTTACTAACTTTCTGGGCCGGCAAGTTTCGATCCCATAGAAGCCTATGGAGGAGTGAGACAGCTCTCAGATTTCATCAAAAATATCTTAATTTGTGTTACGGGGTTGGAACAACATGAGGGAGAGTAATTACTGACAGAATTTTCATTTTTGGGTGAACTAACCCTTTAACAACTTACTAACTATTAATAAACAGTAATTAGGAGTTTATTGAGGTTCTTAATAGTAAGTTCTTAATAGTAAGAATTTAACCTTAATCAAAAGTGTGAACATATTTGTTTCACACAACATAACGCACAAATATTTAATTATAGTTGATGTTTTTTTTGTTTTGTTTTTTTGAGGGCCTGCAAATAGTTTTTTTTGCACTTGTACACATTCTAAAAACATTTTTATTTTAGTTTTTCATTTTAACTGACAGGAGTGATGATCAGTGGGTTTGAGTTTTTACCTTCATCATTATTGCATGGGCTGAAATATGGATAAAGTTTGTCAGTGAAAGTCTGACCAGTGAAAGAGTAGATATGAGATCTGGACTCCACGTTATAAAAAGAGACCAGACCCTCCTCAAAATCCACAAACACACCAACCTTCTCAGGTGTCTCTATCTGAGGGAATATAACCGCTGGATCATCACAAGCTATATGTTGATTCTCATTCATCAGAATCAGAGTCCAGACTCCATCCTCAGGTCTCAGTCTGATCTCCCCCTTCCTGTTAATGGATTCTCTGGCCACTCCTAAAGCCCACTGAGTCTTTCCCTTCACCTGCACCTCATAGTAAAATCTCCCTGAACTGAATCCCTGCTTTGCCAGAACACGAAGACCCTGATTAAATCTCTTTGGGTTTTCTGGGACTTTCTGCTTAACGTCTCCATGACTGACTTGTTTTCCATCATCAGACAGGATGAGATATGGATTCGCTGTATCAGGATCCAGAGTCACATCCACTGAGAGAGATCAGACATTATCAATCAACTTCAGATCAAACTTTTTCAGACAGAGAGTAAATAATACAGATTATATAAAAAAGTATTGAAGTGTATTGAAGAAAATGGTATCAGTCACACTGTACCTGCAAACTTCTGCACAAACTTCAACCCTGTGGACACAGATGACAATATAATCAAAATTTATTCATAGAACTAATTTCAGTTTTTCTGTAATTGAAGCATCAGCGGCATGAAAATGTTGCTCGTCCATTTGTTTGTGAAACATATGTTTCAGAATCTGTTAACAGTAAATATACTTACAATAGACGTCTAAGACTTTACAAGGTTAGTTGTTTTATTACATTTTTGAAACAGTGCGGTCCTTTACAAACTGAACTTCAATTGGATTTAACCCATAATATTCCTTGAAAAATGTTCTTAGTTAATGACAAAAAAACAAGTGTATTTGATATTCACATACCAGTTTGACTGAGCTGTTCATTCAGTGTCTCATGAGTTTTCTTCAGATGAGTCAGGGCTCTATACAGAGAGTTCACATTCACATCAGAGTCAATCCTGATCTCAGTCCAGTTCTTGGTGTGTGGACGACTGTTGAGGGATGAGCTCATCTATAGCAGGATATAGAAGACTGTTAAATGTTAAATCTGAGTTTGTCCTGTAATATAGTACATGATGACTGATGAGACAGATGTTAACAGACCTGTATGAGATGGAGATGATCTTCAATGTGTGAGAGCTGCTCCAGCTCAGTGTTCCTCCTCTTCAGCTCAGTGATTTCCTGATGCAGCTCTTTAATGAGATCTTCAGCCTGTTTCTCTGCTGCTTTCTGCTGTTCCTCCATCATCTTCAGCTGATCAGACTGGGATCTCTCAATGGAGCGGATCAGATCAGTGAAGAGCTCAACACTGGTGGATTTCTCTTTCTCTGTATTTCTCTGATGAATGAGATCAAATAGGTCCGTCTATTAAGTTTTATCTTTTTAATTGATAACCTTTATTAAGCAGAATGAAATATAATGATAAATAAAAGTATCAATTTTGCAATGTTTTAACTTCCACTCACCTTTCTCAGCTCTACTGAGTGCTGGATCTCTTGAATCTTATTTATTCTGTCCTGGATCATCTGATGAATGTCAGTTTGTCTCTTAGCCAGATGATTCTACATACAGTGAAAAACATAACTTTATCCTTTGAAAAAAAATCTTATTAAAAGTGGCTGGAAATGTCTTTGAGGATAACATTCTTAAAAAGATGACAAAATCAGCATTTAGCAGATTTATAATAATAAAAAAACAATTGACAGTTTAAAGGTAGGGTAGTCAATTTCAGAGAGGCTAGCAAGCAAGCTAAGTTTTGAAAAGCATAATATCCCACCCTGCCTTCAGAGTGTCTCCACAGCGTCACAAGAGACGGCGGTAAATTACCTCATGTATCAAAGCACATAACATTACAATAATAATGAACATAAACTAGCGTTTCCCAACCGCGAGAGCAGGGGTGCCGTGTAAAAACTCCTTCAAACATTTTAAAATTGCAAAAAAAATAAATAAATAAATAAATAAAATAATTATATATATATATATATATATATATATATATATATATATATATATATATATATATATATATATATTATGAACAATCAATCTCGGATGTCTTTAATATCAACAAATAACGCACAAATTTATAATAAAAATGCAAATCGTAAGTTTTCGGCATTGAATTGCGGGGGTTGCGCATGATTTAATTCCCGTGCTTCATTCCCAGTGCGTCGACATAAAGGTGCTTTATTTTTAATGGCTTGTTGCGCTTGCGGTCAAATCACACATATTGTCAACAACGTCCGTCTTGCCGCGTATTCACATAAACACAACGGTTAAATCCGTGCGTTCAACGGTAACGCTCGCAATTAGGCCTAATGTTTTTCAGTTTAACACGTTAAAAATATTTAACGCAATTAATGCAGCATCCGTTTTTTCTGTTATTTTTTGGCTAGCGTTACATTAAATTGTAGAGGTGGAACCTCTTGATTGTTCGGATAGTCCTTGAAGACTGGTGACTCCGGTAAGAGAGTAAGGGTTTGGAGAGCTACATTAAAACATTTTTTAATATGTTGGGCACATAAATAACATGTGAAAAAAACAAGGACCGAGACGTCGCCCGGCATGGCATAGCCGGGGCCCCACCCTGGAGCTAGGCCTGGGGTTGAGGCTCAGCTCGAGCAAGTGACATGGGGCCGCCCTCCCGTGGGCTCACCACCTGCAGGAGGGACCGTAAAGGGTCAGTGCATAGTGGATCGGGCGGCAGTCGAAGGTCAGGGCCCCTACGACCCGATCTCGGGACATGGAAACTGGCTCTAGGTACGTAAAACGTCACCTCACTGGCAGGGAAGGAGCCCGAGCTTGTGCGGGAGGTTGAGAGGTACAGACTAAAGATAGTCGGGATCACTTCCATGCTCGGCTTGGGCTCTGGAACCACACTCCTTGAGAGAGGCTGGACTCTCTACCACTCTGGAGTTGCCCATGGTGAGAGGCGGCAGGCTGGTGTGGGTTTACATATAGCCCCCAGATCAGCTGTCATGTGTTGGAGTTCACCCCGGTGAATGGGAGGGTCGCTTCCCTGCACCTTCAGGTCGGGGACAGGTCTCACTGTCATGTGTGCCTACGGGCCAAATGGCAGTACAGAGTACACGACCCTCTTGGGGATCTCTGGGAGGGGTGCTGGAAAGTGATCCGACTGGGGACTCCATCGTTCTACTGGAGGACTTAAAACGCCCATGAACGGCCCCCCTGATCTTAACCCGAGCGGTGTTCTGTTATTGGACTTATGTGCTGGTAACAGCTTGTCCATAACGAACACCATGTTCAAGCATCAGTGCACGTGGCACCAGGACACCCTAGGCCGGAGGTTGACGTTCGACTTGGTCGTTTCATCCGGGAGGGGCGGAGCTGTCAACTGATCACCACCTGGTGGTGAATTGGATCTGATGGCGGGGGAGGAAGCTGGACAGACTCGGCAGACCCAAACGTACTGTGTGGGTCTGTTAGGAATGTTTGGCCGAGTCCCCTGTCAGAGAGATCTTCAACTCCCACCTCCGGCGGAGCTTCGACCGGACCCAGAGGGAGTCTGGAGATATTGAGTCTGAGTGGACCATGTTCTCCACCTCCATTGTCAATGCGGCCGCTCGGAGCTGTGGCTGTCAGATCTCCGGTGCCGGTGCTCCGAACCCGGTGGTGGACACGGGAAGTAAGGGACGCCGTTAAGCTGAAGAAGGAGGCTTGGCTGGCTTGTGGGATTCCTGAGGCAGTAGATGGGTCCGGCAGGCCAAGCAGACTACAGGCTGGGTGTTTGTGGATGCAAAAAAAAAAAATCGGGCCTGGGAGGAGTTCGGTGAGGCCATGGAGAAGGACTATCAATTGGCCTCGAAGAGATACTGGCAAACCGTCCGGCGCCTCAGGAGGGGGAAGCAGTGCCCTACCAACACTATTTACAGTGGAGGTGGGCAGCTGTTGACCTCAACTGGGGATATCATCGGACGGTGGAAGGAATACTTCGAGGATCTCCTCAATCCCACTGACACATCTTCCATTGAGGAAGCAGAGGCCAAGGGCTCGGAGGTGGACTCGTCCATGATCCAAGCTGAAGTCAAGTAGCATTTATATATAGGTAGTCAAGGTAGGTAGTCAAGTAGCTCCTCGGTGGCAAGGCACCGGGGGTGTATGAGATCTGCCCTGAGTACCTAAAGTCTTTGGATGTTGTCTTGGCAGACACGCCTCTGCAACATCTGGACTGGCAGACCGGGGTGCTGGTCCCTCTTTTTAAGAAGGGGAACCGGAGGGTGTGTTCCAACTACAGGGGGATTACACTTCTCAGCCTCCCCGGGAAAGTCTATGCCAGGGTACTGAAGTGGAGAATTCGGCCGATAGTAGAACCTAGGATTCCGGAGAAACAGTGCGGTTTTCGTCCCGGTCGTGGAACACTGGACCAGCTCTATACCCTCTCCAGGGTGCTCCCTTAGAGATAGGGTAAGGAGCTTGGGCACTCAGGAGGAGCTCAGAGTAGAGCTGTGGTGGCTCGGTCATCTGTTCCGGATGCCTCCTGGATGCCTTCATTGAAGACATCAGTAGCAGTATTGGCATCAGTGATACTGGCCTTCATTCATAAAAAGATGCCATTAAACAATTATTTCAAATATACTGCCTTTGTGTTGTTTCTACATTAATTTGGAGATTATCTGTGAAATTATTACATTATAAAATATATCAAAAACTTATATTAAAAACAAGCTATCTTGTGCAATTACAACAAAATTATCCCAATATAAGGCTCAAATACATTGAGTGAGCAAAGATTTAGGTGAGATTTGCAATGGTAATTGAGCAATGCTTAAATACGAATAAAAGCATTAATTAAATGTCATCATATAAAGTGATCTCTTTAGAAGAAATGACTGATTCCTAGACTTTTAATGGATGGACAAAAAAATTAGACAATATTAAAAATATATGACAGTAGGAGTTTTTTTTTATAACTCATCCATTTAAATTATATTAAGCCTTAAAGTTCTAAATAATTAAGGGCGTGACCACGCAGCTATCACTACTAGCCATTTTTCTGTTAGCGTTACGTCACCTCAGCTAATCCCGCCTTTTTGCCCATTTTCGGTTACCCGGGAGTGCCGCGCTACCCAGATGGCTCTGGCCACTTTGGGCTTCAAAAATGCTCTTCAGAAACCTACGGGTGACGTCACAGACATTACATCCATATTTTTTTATAGTCTATGCAACTAACAGAGCTCCTACTTGTACCACCTGACTGCTGCAGATTAATTTCGGCATTGATAGTGTTGAAATAGAAATGCATTAATCCAAGTCTGAGGACGTAAACAGCTCCGGGTGGAACGTCATGGGTTGCCATCTCTTAATTACATCATTAAGTCTGATGATCCCAAGTCCAGTGCTCACAGCACTTCAGAGTCTGGTGGTCCCAAATCCAGTCTTCAGTAATCATGGACGCTGCACCTGACAATACAAAGGTCCTTAAGCGTTTAAGTCTGGCTTCTAGGTTGGAGGACCTACCGTTGACGTCAGGGCGAGCAGTTGGCATCTCAGTGGAACCCATGACGTTCCATCTCAGTGGTCCTGACATCGTCTTTGTGTCCATTGCAAAAGATGTGGTGGTTTTTTGCTGTGCTGTGGGGATTTTCAGACTTGTCTGCTCTGCTGTGGTGCTCATCTGCTCCGTCGTAGTAGTCTAGCTCCACTGAGATGGTCTTCAGACCCACCAACTCCGCCCTGGCCACCTGCTCTACTGGCTCTGCACTGCAGTCTCCAGTCCTGCAACTTCACGCACCTTGCCCTCCTTCCCTCCCCCCAGGTTCCCCTCTGCTCCACCTCCCTCCCGGATTTATGTATCTGTTAGAGGAGCATCTGGAATCCGCTCCTTAATGATTAAGATTAATGATTTGGTGTGCACACCAAAAGTTAATTTAATTATTTGCACGAGTAGTTTACAAAGTCATTGCAGAGATGCAAACAGATGCGAATTCGAGCCGGGCATTGCGAATGACGCGAATTGTGATACTCATCTCAATCATGTCTTCTGCACAAGTTAAAAAATTCGATCAGAAAATTCTCAAGATGCCTTGTCGCACAAGCCAATCAGTGAAGAGCTTATTGACACGTTTGTGCACTGGGCACCTGTCATCCTCAAGTAGCGCTAGAAGTGGCTGTCATCCAGGCACAGCTCCTGGAGAAGACAGTGAAATTCACAGAGTTGTGTGCTGTGAACTCAGACACGTTGGTGTTTGGTGTTGTTCTTGATGTGCGTGAATACACTCCTCATCGCGCAATGTTTTTTATTTACGCGAGTGATGAGAAAAACAAGAAACATCACGCGAGTAATCTAGAGCGAGTAACGCGATGCAAATGTTTGCTTTGCTTTTGGTTTGCACACACCATAAGGGGGAGGCTATGTCACCAGCTGGAGTTCCCTTAATCTCCACCAGAGGACACTCCTACTGACTCTTTCTTACTCCGTCCTTTGTATGAGACATTAAAATGATCCTGACTCTCTGTGGTCATTAAAAATTCCAGGATGTCCTTCAGAAAAAGGGGTGTAACCCCGGCATCCTGGCCAAATTTGCCCATTGGCCACTGTCCATCATGGCCTCCTAATCATCTCCATATATACTGATTGGCTTCATCATTTTCTCCTCTCCACCAATAAGCTGTGGTGTGTGTTCTGGCGCAATATGGCTGCCGTCGCATCATCCAGGTGGATGCTACACATTTGTGGTGGCTAAGGAGATTCCCCCCTTCCATATTTAAAGCGCTTTGAGTATCCAGAAAAGTGATATATATATATATATATATATATAATTATATATATTTAATTATAATCCATTGTCTGTTCTAATGATTGTGTGGTTTTGTTCAGCTGTGTGTGATTACCCTTGTCAAAGTCTGCCTTAAATAGGCCTGTGTTTTCATTCTCAGTTTGCGTAGTCTTGTTTTGTGTTGCACTGCTATTCTAAGCGCCTGTAACCTGGTTTTCCTTGTCTTGGTCTAGTTCTTCTTCCCATTGTCCTCAATATCCTTGTTTGCCTGTGTTTTTGGACTCTATTGTATGTTTGGATTGTTTGCTCTATGGTTTTGACCCTATTCGTGTTATATGGATTACCATTCTGGATTGTCCCAATACTGCTGCATTTGAATCTTCAATCCAAGTCTCGGAGTAGTTTGTGACACACCATGCATCATATCTCATTGTATTGGTTCAGGAGTGTCTGAAAAGGTGTCTGCTGTTTGTTTGTGGTGCTCGGTGACTGTGGCTGTGTCCAAAATCGCCCCCTACACCCTTGAATAGAGTACTATTTAATGGGAAAAACATTTGTAGTGGTGTCCGAAACCATAGTGAACATTATTGAGTGCACTCATTCAATCCCACAACGCTCAATGGCTAGGGAATACCCATAATGCACTGTGATGTCTATATTCAAATCGCTGTACAGGTCACTTCAAGTTAAATTATATTAAACTTACTTTAAAAAAATGTAGTTAAATCTCATATAACTTAAAAAAAGCTGAAATTTCTTAAATTATTTTGATTTCAACACTTCATTAAAAAAAAAGTTACATTCTTACTGTTCAAAAATAACCAGGAATAGCCAATGTTGTCGTCCTTATAAGGTTGTAAAGCTTATAAGGGTTTAAGTGTTTTGTTTGTATCTTTTTACCTTCTTTTCTCGACTCTCCTCCTCTATAGGAACAGTGTTGTGAGTCCTGTGTTCTCCTTCAGTGCAGAACAGACAAACACACGTCTGATCATCTCTGCAGAACAGCTCCAGAGGTCTCTCGTGTTTCTGGCATATATAATCCTCCAGATTTTCCACAGGATTTATCAGTGTGTGTTTCTTTAGACGTGGGACATTACAATGAGGCTCCAGATGAGACTCACAATAAGAGTTTTGACACATCAGGCAGGTCTTCACAGCTTTCTGCTTTCTTTCACCACAGACGTCACAGAACACCTCAGATTCTCCTAGATTGAGCTTCTCCTTAAAGAGTTGCGCAACTTGTCTGAGTGTTGTATTAATCTTGAGCTCAGGTCTTTTGCTGAATGTTTCTTTACAGAATGGACAGAAGCAGGTCTGTGTGTTCGTCCAGCACTTGATCAGGCAGGTTCTGCAGAAGTTGTGTCCACATGGAGTGTTGACTGGATCAGTGCACAATTCCAGACAGATGGAGCACTGGAGTTCCTCATTTAGTGCTGGACCACTGGAGGATGCCATGACTGAAAAGATAAGTAATGATTACTATATCATCTAAATTTCTGAAGAGAGCAACTTCCATAATACAAGTTGTATGTAATTTAGTTTGTGTTCTAAAATGAAAATTAGCCCATGATTTACTCACCCTGAAGCCATCCTAGGTGTATATGGCATTCTTCTTTCAGACGAATGCAATCAGAGTTATATTAAAAAATGTCCTATCTCTTCCAAGCTTGATAATTGGAGTTAATGGTAATGATAACTAATGATAATGGGAGTTCCCTTTCGTGGTCACTACGAGTTACGTCGTGACGACAAATGGGGTTTCGCTTAGAAAGCCTATCACCTTCAAGAATACAAAACTAGTCAATGGCAAGAAAATGCCATGAGTCTGCAGAATTTCCATAGCGTAACTCCGCCCCACCTTGTGGGTAAATAAGGAAGTACGCTGGCAACATGCAGATATGTTTTCGCTTCGGAGCCAAGAGTTTTCTTTACTCCCACAAGCCATTCTGAATTATCTTAACTTTACGAGACGAGCGGCTCTCTAGTGTGTTGTGGTGCAACTCGACCACGCCCCCACGCAGGGTGTCCCCACTCTCATGTCTGGACTGGTCGATCCGCCACGCACATTACTGACCTCGCTCTACGGGCGACATCGGTACCTGCGTGATCCCTGGGCCAGGTGATGTCCACAAGTTTTGTCTGCGGCACCGCCTGTCTCTGCCCCTTAGCCGGCCAAACGCCAGGCTAAGCAGCACTCCTGAGACGGGCAGCTTGGAGTTAGGGCTCAGTTCTTCTCAGGATCTGGTAGCAGGACCACTCTTTCCCCCGGCCCTACAGAAGGCCGGTCATTCTGCTTTGCTGCCCCATCGAGGGTACATCTGTGGTTCCCATTACCCTGCTGGTTCAGTTCTTGGGAGCCTGGCTAGAGCTTGCCAACCTGTCCCTCTGGGTCGAGAGAACCATCAGGCTCGGCTATGAGATTCAGTTTGCACAATCTCCTCCCCGCTTCCGGTACTACGTACTACTTCCATGCCCCTGTCATGTGTGCGGAGGTCGCTACCTTACTGGCGAAAGGTGCGGTCGAGATTGTCCCTCCAGCCGAAATGAAGTCGGGGTTCCACAGCCCCTACTTCATTGTACCAAAGAAAACATTCGGCCTCGGGGTTACGGCCAATCCTGGACCTGCACGTCTTGAACCGATCTCTTCACAGGCTTCCGTTCAAGATGCTCACGGCCAAACACATTCTCGAATGTGTGCGGCCACAGGATTGGTTTGCAGCGATCGACCTGAAGGACGCCTACTTCATGTCTCCATTCTTCCTCGACACAGACCGTCCCTACGGTTTGCTTTCGAGGGGCGGACATATCAGTACGCGGTTCTCCCATTCGGTCTAGCCCTGTCTCCTCACGTCTTCACGAATGCTGTCGAGGCAGCCCTTGTTCTGCTACGGCAACACGGTGTTCGCATCCTGAATTATCTGGCTGATCCTAGCTCGCCCTCAAGACCAGGTTTGCAAACACAGGGACCTAGTGCTCCGGCACCTACCCCGTCTGGGCCTTCGGGTCAACTGGGAGAAGAGCAAACTTTGCCCAGTGCAGAGGATCTCTTTTCTCAGTATAGAAATCAACTCAGTCGCCATGTGCGCGCAGCTTACAAGCGAGCGCGCAGTCACTGCTGACTTGCCTGAGACAGTTCAAGGGCAAGAGTGCGGTTCCACTGAAGTTATTTCAGAGGCTCCTGGGGCATATGGCATCCGCAGCAACGCCGCTCGGACTGCATCATATGAGACCGCTTCAGCTCTGGCTTCGCGATCGAGTCCCGAGGTAGGCATGGCAACACGGCACGCTCCGAGTACCAGTTACGCCGACCTGCCGTCAGACCTTCACCCCGTGATCGAACCTCAGCTTTCTACGGGCTGGAGTGCCCTTAGAACGAGTTTCCAGGCATGTTGTTGGAGTGCCATGCGCAATGGACATGCTGGCTCCTGGATAGGACCCCAGTGCCTTTGGCATATCAATTGCCTCGAGTTGCTGGCTCGCTCTGCACCGCTTGCATGCGTTGCTCAAGAACCAGCACGTACTAGTCCGATAAGACAATACCGCGACAGTAGCATACATCAACCAAGGTTGTCTACGCTCCCGCCGTATATCGCAGCTCGCTCGCCACCTCCTCCTATGGAGTCAGAAGCATCTGAGGTCACTTCGAGCCATTTATCCTCCAGCACTGTGACGTCAACGCCAGAGTTATGCCTCCAGCAGCTTTCGCAATTGGCTAGGTGCCACCATGTGCATGGTTCCCCGTCTGGGCGACCCCCACATGTGTATTTCCACTGTAAGCCTCTCCGAGCATGTGTCTTTCCCTTGGCGTGATTAGGCGTGAAGTGGTGTGATTAGACTGAGAGCCCCAGTCGTCGTCACAACGTAACTCGTAGTGACCACGAAAGGGAACGTCTCGGTTACGTATGTAACCCTTGTTCCCTGAGTAGGCCACTTCAGCTGTACCGCTGGAACGTCCGAGTTCAGTCTCTGCTCCTCAACGAAGAAACATCTGCATGTTGCCAGCTTACTTCCTTGTATACCCACGAGGTGGGACGGAGTTATGCTATGCAAATTCCGCAGACCCATGGCATTTTCTTGCCATTTACTCGTTTTGTATTCTCGAAGGGGATAGGCTTTCTAAGCGAAACCCCATTCGTCGTCACAACGTAATGTCTGGCTGTCTGCTGGAAGCTAGTTATTTTAGTCGACAAAGTTTTAAATATGGACATTTTTCTTACACAAATGCATCGCTTCACTTCAGAAGGCCTTTATTAACCCCCGGAGACACGTCGAGCACTTCAATCATGAATAGATGTGCTTTGATGGACTTCCAAAGACATACAGCCATTCACTCCCATTATCAAGCTTGGAAGAGGACATTTTTTTATATAACTCTGATTGCATTCGTCTGAAAGAAGAATGCCATATACACCTAGGATGGCTTCAGGGTGAGTAAATCATGGGCTTATTTTAATTTTTGGGTGAACTATCCCTTTAAAAGGCCCCTATATACTTCAAGAGAAATCGAAGAATGAACTGATGTGATGATGTGAACTAAACAACTTTTTACTACCATTGGTCTGTGGCGATTACGTAATAGGTAGGTGTGTGCGGAGGATCCGCCATCTTTGACGTGGAAATCTTTTCTGCCGCATTTTTTCTGTTGAATACGTAGAGGTCAGACATCTGCGAGTGATTACATGAACTAGGGATGTCCCGATCCGATCCACGGCATCGGTATCGTGCCGATACTGGCCCAAAATGCTAGATCGGATATCGGAGGGGAGAAAATTTTTTATCCGATACCTATGATCCGATACCCATTAGGGGTGGAACGGTACGTATTTGTACTGAATGTACGTTCGGTGCATGGATTTTAAAATAAATAAATCTCGCGTGCACATTAATTAATGTAATACGGAACTAACGTTACTGTTAGATACGCGCATATGCGGGTTCTTTAGGGACACCTAATCTGTAGCCCGCCTTAGCTCTGAACGCGTGTCTATATCGCTTCAAACGCTCACTTTATCATTATACGCGCGCGGCGCGTCCTATTCGCTTTGGACGTGCGAATGGATTCAAACTGTTCAAGCATCGAACTAGACGCGATAGACGCAAATTTGACGCTCTATTCGCGTTTGGTGTGAACGCAGCAAAATGAACAGGCTGCGATGTCAAGATTGCAATGCTGGAGTGTGTGTGTGTGTGTGTGTCAGAGAGAGAGAGAGGCACGGGCGCGATCGAACAGTGGAAACGAAACATAAAAACATACTCCGTCATTTTCATACAGGACATCATTAAAACTGCAAAAAGTGTTTAGCCTACTTATATTTGTGTAAAACACAACATTGTGCTTTTGTCAAACTGTAAACTCTTGTCAAACTGTAACTGTCACCCAACCAAAATCTCACACACACACACACACACACACACGCTGTTTAAAAGCAAAAATGATCTCATCTTTTGGACATTCATCATTGCATTGGTTTTCATTTCTTGTCCTAAAAAAGAGCACTAATCTGTTTATTTTTAAGTTACACATTCTACATTGAATAAAAAAGAAAATCAAATGTGTTTTTTTAAAAGTAGTATTATTTTATACAGAAATAAATTATTTATAATTCAGATGAGAATAAAGTTAAAGTTACTTAAAATTTTAAGGAAACAAATATATTGATCTGAAATATAGCAAATTAATTTTAAATTCATTCAGGTTACCAAACATATCTCAAGGTCTTGAATAAAGGCTGGCAGTCTTTCATTATCAACTGTTGTTGTGGACTATATACTGGAGAAGTATTTGTTCTCCATTTGAGTGAGATGTTTTTATGTGGCTAATTGAGCAAAGTGCTTCCATTATATTTTATTATTATTTGTATTAGTTCAAGAATAAAATAAAAATATCGGATTGATATCGGTATCGGCAAATAGCCAAAGCTGCGGCATCGGTATCGGTATCGGAAGTGAAAAAGTGGTATCGGGACATCCCTAACATGAACAAGGTTGGAACATACAGCTCCTTTATAGTAAAAAATTAAGTTGTACTTCTGATGAAACCAGACACTGACACTATTTTTCATCTTTAATACGGTAAAGCTGCTTGATTTTAAGTAATCTATTGTATTAAGTGCTGCTGTATAAACAAACGTGATGTAACATTTGTAAGATCACTAACTTATAATCTCTCAGCAAACTATTTTATTTTATTTATTTATTGGTTTATTTGATAGGGACCATGCATATTCATGAACATTGTTGTATGAAAATACACCATGTAAATATGCCAGAATTAGTAAAAATAAATACTTTTCATCTGCAGTCCCTAGGCCGGTAACATAAAAACTAACATAAAGACAGGCAACAATCCTACAGCATTCATTCACTATAACAAAACGATATACATGGACAACAATATACATTGACAAAACAAATAAACAGTATAAAAATACATGATAACAAAGACATTGTTCATCCACCTCTATATTGCATTTAATTTAACAGTGAAAGTGTATGGGTAATAAATTTATAACAGTTAAAAGTGAGTACATCTCTGGTTTTCTAGGAGCCACTGTTTTAAGTTAGTTTTGAAGGTATTGAATGTAGGACACTCTCTTATCGGGAGGGGCAAGCTATTCCAGAGTTTATCTCCTATTATTGACAATACGTTTTGTCCAAAAGTGGTGCATCTAAATGGTATCACACAGTCCCTTTTTACAGAGGCCCGTGTACTACCTCTGCTTGCAAGTCTTTGAAAAAAGCCATGCAGTGGAGGGGGGGGGCAAGATTATGAAATACTTTATATACTAAACAAGCATACTTGAAACGTTTAAAATTGTCAAAGCTTAAAAATGTATGCCTCTCTCTAAAATATCGCAATGGTGAAATGACAAAGCCTTTTTATCAAAAGTTTTTATGGCTTTCTTAAATAGAGATTCAATGCTTTTAAGAGTAGATATGCTACTTAATGACCAATTTGTAAAATACTCAATATGTGAAAAAATCTAAGTATGTAAGAACAACTTGGCAGCTTTGGTGTCAAGAAATGGCCTAATTTGTTTAAAATTCTGCAAATTAAATTTAATTTAATTTGCCACCTTTTTTACGTGACGTTTGAATGTTAGGATGGAGTCATCTATGACTCCTAAATACTTGAATTCATTAACAATATCAAGCTCCTGTCCTCTAAAGCAGCGGTCCCCAACCTTTTTTGCGCCACGGACCGGTTTAATATCAGACAATATTTTCACGGACCGGCCTTTAAGGTGCGGCGGATAAATACAACAAAATATAAAAAATATATAAAAAATAATTAAATATAGGCCTAATAATAAACGTGAATCCAATGTGTAGGCTTACTTGCAATTTTATTAGCAGGGTACTCGTAATATCGCGCCTAAAGACAACTGAGAGCGCCTGAACACAAACAAAAAGCCCCCCAAAAGAAAAAAATCTCCATGTTTACGGTGCTGATGCGATGTAAGGGTGGTGCTGCCAATAAAGCACCTAAAAGCTGTCACAAAGAACCGATTTTAAGAACCAAAATTAATGATTATGAATATGTAAAATATAGCAGGAGACATTTTAATTGTTTAATAATAAACAAGTGTTTTCTGTGCAAAGATGAAGTTGACAGTGCTGACTCGATCTTCGCAGTATGCCTAGTGAACGCGCCAGAGAGAAATGCACATTTCATACGAATTATATAAGCAGAGAACAGTCAGTTTTCTTTTCTTTTGAATTGTTCTGTTTAAAATTAGACATTTCAAGCTTTCTATGTCTCAGGTCTGTGAGGCAAGTAGGCTACCTTATACGCTGAATTTCGGTTAATTTATGAGATCAGCTCCAGTTCACGCACCCGCGCCTCCGTGTCCTGATTAAATATTTTCTATTATATTTACTTCTTATTAAATCCAGGCAATTGGGTGATGAAACATTGATTAAAATTAAGATACAATTAATACAAAACGAAATACAATTTAAAGTGTAAGTTGCAGGTAAAATTTTTCACGAAGTAATGCAATGTGTTTATTAAACATAAAGATAAGAACCGCCCACCATTGTTTTTTATACCAAAATGCTGATATAATATGAAAAGTTGGCACTTTTAACAGTGGTTTTAACCGCTCCCGCTCCCTTCCACTAGATGGGGCATGACGTCATAAGAGGAACTCACTAGTAGAGTCACCGTACGCTAGCAGCTATATTTGCCTTACATAACTTCAGAAAAGTTGGTTGTATGTTTTATTTGATAAAAAAAATTATGAATAAAATAACTCCATTGTAAACATGCTCGTGTGTGCTGACTTAAAGGGGAACGTGATCCAGCCTGAAATGAGAGTAAGCTAATCGCAAAACAAACGGGTTCAAGCACGTCAGATCAGCCGGTCGCAGGTCAAGCTGTTCGCGTTCACCTCACGGCAGCACATACTCTCCACTGCTGATTCGCCCACACAAACACAATGATGGGGACATCGATCTCTCTTTTTCTTTTCTGACAATAAACATCGCTAATTAAATCGTGAGAAATTGATAACGCGTGGATTGAGGAAGGGTATTAATAAAGTTAACTTACATGACATTTGAGGCGTCGATGAGACTCGCGATTGATGCCTGTGCAGTGTGTGCATCTCTACAGCTCTGATTTTGACTGACACCATGTACTGTAAGTAAATAATGTCTTCAGTCGTTGTCCCTCCTTGCTATTCTACATGACGGCAATATTTTGAAAAGTAGATAGCTCTAACGTAGCTAACGTTACTCACCTGGACACCAAGCCAACCCACTAATTAATTCTCCTCACACCAAGCATTAATAACTCTTTGAGTGCCATGGCTCCCCTCTCTCACGCCTGACCGGTTAAAAATTGTAGGGCTGTGGTCCATAACGAATTTGATGGTTTCCCACATCCTCAGTCGTTCTCCAAACAGCCATAATATAGTAAGAATCTAGCAGAGTATGGGTTGCGAGTTCCTCTTATGACGTCATCACCCAGTAACTGAAAAAACACGCTACCTTTGAAGAAACCCCAAAAAATGTTATTTTAACGCATTTTAAGACCGAAATAATTAAATATATACATATAGAGCACTTTAATTTACACATTTATTGGCTGTGGTGGTTAACCTGCAACTTACACTTTAAAGACAGGCTTTTTGCTTTCTGTCTGAGGTCTCTGTGAAAGTTTTAAAGCAGTCTTTTTGTGCCGCTTTCAGAGCGCTCACGTCCATAAGGGTGAACTGTCCCATCCGAACAATTATTATTATTATTTTTTTTTTTGTGAAATAGGCTACATTTCTAAATTAATGCGACTTATAGTCCAGTGCGACTTAGGCTATATTATGTTTTTTCTTCTTCATGACGCATTTTTTTACTGATGCGACATATACTCCGGAGCGATTTATAGTCCGGAAAATACGTGAAGTTATTTATTCTTTCTGTGAGGCCCGGTACCAAATGTCCCACGGACCATATTTTGTTTAGTGAACGCCATACAGACTGTTTTTTTAGTGTTTAGATAGAGACATGACTAAGTAAGTCATCAATGTGAGCCATTGAAGATGTAAGTGTGGATGCTATCTCTTGGTAGTTCTTATCATGTCGTTAGCCTCATAGCATAATTGCCTAAGTCATTTTTTGGCCAAATTGTGATATCTGCCAAACTTTACTGTCCTACCACTGCTGCATCATCTTGCCTTTCTGCCTATGTTTTCCAAAAACATTGAAATATGACTTAGGCAATTATGCTATGAGGCTAACGATGTGTAAAGATTACAGCATCATCTGCATCTGAACATCAACATTTTTTGCATGCCTCTGGCAGGTCATTTATATACAATGTAAACAAGAAAGCTACAATGCGTAACTTTTTAAGTTGATTCTTAGCAAAAAACACTTTGTTCTATCAAAAGTATATGTGCTCATTCATGTGTAATTACTTCCACCAACTAATAAAGTATTCTCGTAAGTGTAAAATCTGCCATTTATAATACATCCGAGCGAGTCGCTCCAATGGCGGCAGCCATGTTGCGCCTCCATCTTGAAAATACATTCGCCAAAGAGGGACATACCTGGAAATTCAAGCTTCGCCTTTCGCGTTTTTACACTCAGTGACACCGTGACGAATGTGAGGGGGAGATTACTCGCGACTGCCGGCAGATTTGAAAGATTGCTGAAGATGGAGGATCACGCCTATTTTCGAGGACATGTGGCAGAGTCGCCAAGGAAGCGAAAGAGAGAATTAAAACGTCAACGCGACGTTGCAAATCAGCAAGACCAAAGTCAATATTGGAGTAACTTTTCCCAGATGGAAAGAGTTCATGAGGAGCAAAGATTTTAAAACGGACGCCGAAGTTGCCTGCTTTCTTCTCGACAGGTAATTCAGCCTATTTGTGTAAATTCAAAGTTTTATAGTTGCTTGTCTAACCATAGCATGGTCGTGCATAATGCCAGAACGACCTCTAGTATAACTTGCATTACTTTTCCTCGCGTCAATGGTGAAAAAGTATGTGTACCTTGTAACATAAATCTGTGCTGCGACGGATCACAGGTGATGAAAAGTTTTAAAGGCGCAATTTTTTAAGCTATATAAAAAAAAAGGACACTGCACAGTAAAATCTCCAGTGTTGAAATCCTGGTGTTAAGGACTTTTAGAGTAAAGAGGTAATTTTCTGGTGTTGAATTTCAAGGGATTAACACTGCTAGTGTAAACCGCACCCTCTGGCTGGTGAAAATATGTGGAGTTAAATTAATAACACCGAGAGAGTGTAATTAATTACTGTACATCTGGGACATTTACGCGCTGGGCGCGACCAGACGAGCTGAAACTTTTTTCAAAGACGCCATTTTCTTTGACTCGCGATGCAAGGCATACGAGGAGGGAAAACGCATCAATTAAGTGTTTTATCGCATTTATACATGCATTTTATAACATATTGTTTTATAACAATATGTATATGCTGTGCATGGCTAAACTGCTCTCAGAGGGGCATTTTCCATGACGCGCGATGTGGAGCAGACCAGGATGGTGTTGCTTTTTAAGAGTGAAACGACGAAAGTAAGTGTTTTAACTAATTTACAATATGCATTTTTAACGATAACGATATTTATGTGATGTGCGCGCTTAAACCTTTCTCACAGACTAACGTTAGGCCCTCCATCTTCTTTGACTCGTGACGCAGTGCAGACACGGAGTTTTGTTTTAACTTATTTACAATATGTGTTTTATAATGTTATATTGTTTTATGATAATATTTGTGACGTGCAAATATCATAAAGTAGCCTATGTATTTATCCTCAAACTCTTTTACTCTCGTTTGCCAGCACACCTAGCGTATAACGTTAACTGAAAAACAGAAGAACAACTCCACAAACTGCGGACCGACAATGCACGTGAAATTGTCACCTTATTTCCTTATTTGGTGGACCAATTTTCTTAAAATTGGTAAGTAATTCTTTCAGATTAAATATGTATGCAAAATGTATTTATCAGATTTACTTTTGGTTGATGTTTGGATATGCTTTAAATGTACTGATTTTGCTAGGCTATTTGTGTTTGCTAGGAGCATTTCTATGATGCACCAAGTAGCTAAGAGTAGCAGGCTGGGTGTTTAAAGACTGTACAGACTAGAACCTGGTGATGGTAAGATTTAACAGATAACATGCATGTATGAGAGAATCATGGACACAAACATAAAAAAGAATCATAGCTTTGTTGCTATTTGGTAGATTTTCTGTGTTTCATAACACTCATTTTGAATTTGTCCAGTCAAATTATTTTACAAAAGTAAATATATATATATATTTTTTTTTACTTAAAATAAGTTTTCAAAACTTTTCATGATTTGACAGGTATGTTTTCTTGCTGTTTAATTTTAGACTCAACTGATTGGGAAAAATCTGCCCATCACCTGCCCCCAAAGCCACAACAACGGAGCAAAGATTCTTCCGGCAGCTGACTATTTAGTGAGATTTCTTAAGGTGCGTGTCTTAATTTATTCTTAAAGGGATAGTTCACTTTGAAATTAAATTTTGGTATGTTTTAGCTTACCTCAAGGGCATCCAAGATGTAGGTGTCTTTGTTTCCGCAGTAGTTTCAATTTTTATATTTTTAGGTCAAACCGTTCTTGTCTGACAGTCATATAATGCAGGTCTATGGTCACCACCTCAAAGAGCATGCACAGAGAAGTCCAAATTAAACAATCCCCCATCGTAAGTACACATTGATGGCCTAAGACACGAAACGAGCAGTTTGTGTGAGAAAACTAACAGTATTTATATCGTTTTTACCTCTTGTACACAACCACGTCCAAGTGATCTGAGGGCGCGCGCGCTTCCTTTTTTCTGTATACCTTTGCGTGGCTTTGGAATTGGTAGTTGAATAGGCTGTCGATCAAGGGACAAATCTCTTAGATTTCATTAAAAATAACTTCATTAAGTGTTCCGAAGATGACCAAAACTCTTACTGGTTTGGAACAACATAAGGGTGAATAATTAATGACAGAATACAAATTTTTGGATGAATAAAGTCATTAATTTACTTGGAAATCAGTAAATTCAAGTCTTAATCTTACCAAAATAGTTTCTTGTTTGAGTCACGAAAGTCTAAGATGGTTGAACTTTTTCCACCATAAACTTGCTGTATTTATAAAACACAAATTGTATTGATTGTAATTGGTCTGATTTTGTGTTGTCTAGGGAACCAGCACTTCAGGATTTTGAGAAAGTTGGATCTGCACAGCCTTTCCTTCTCTGTGAAACAACTATGCACTGAACTTTACTGTTAGCAACTGGACACAACTGATCCACTCATGTTCTGCATTTGTTTTTCATCTGCTGAATGTTGTTGACTCAAGCACTGCTGTACTGTTGCAAAGTCGAAGGTACTGAATCAACTTCACTGACACAGGACTTACATTCACTGACATGTACCGGATTTGAGGTATTACAGACCATTTGAATAAGCAGCTTTCATATAATTCTGATGACAGGAATGCATATATTGTGCCTTCATCATTTATTTTAAAAGTTAACCTATGATGTAAAGGGGCTTGTTAGTTAATAATAAACTAGTTTGTTAAAACAACTGTTTGCATTTTGCCTTTATTTTTAACTTTACAATGAACAGAATTCTACTGTGATCCCAGACTGAGGTTACAATTTAACTTTCTGGATTGTTTTGAAATAAAGGTTTGAAAGAGTAATATAGAGTGATGTGTTTATTTCAAAGAGTTTATTTTACAGGTCTTTAGAGTGGCAGATGCAGAACACTAATAAGAAAAACTGGTAACTCCCTTAGTGTTTTTATTTGTAAAAATGTGTTTTATCAACACCAGGATGGTGTAATATTTGACTCCTATAAGGTTGAGAAGATTGTGATTTTCCATTTTTTTTAAAGGTGTTAGGTCAACACCAGAACAGTGTAGAATTTTAACTGCACCCAGCTCTGTAACAGTGTTGTTGTTATCTGCATTGGTGTTAATATTTTACTCTCTTAGTGTTCATATTGTAACACTGTGTCGGTGTTGTGAGAGGCAACACTTTTGAAAGTGTTGAACTAACACTTTGTGGGTGGTTCCCATATATACACTTTTAAAGTGTTGAAATTAACTCTATTGTGTTGATTTTAGGCATGTGCCGGTATCACATTTTCATGCTGCGATTAATTGAGTGAGCTTTTATCACGGTATACGGTATTATCACGATATTTTAATTGCACATGAGAAACAAATGGATTGGGGGGTGTAAAAAATAAATAAAACTTGCATCACAAGGTGTAATTGTGATTGTCAAAACATTTGGTAACTAAACTGAATTTTATTAAGTTTAGTGACAACATGTTACAATGATTACATGGTACAATGACTGGTAGGCTACTGTTTCTATTGCTTAACACAAATTTAACGATTTCAATTCAATACTTGGGATTTGATTTAAATCTTGATTCAATATTGACTAATTTTGGATAAATATTAGGAAGGCTACAGTAGATAGCCCACATGTTATTTTTTTCTCATGAAAAAAAATATCTCACAAAATGCTATGTAACCATATAGAGCCCTATCAGCTGGTATTATTAAAGGTTACAAATAACTAATTAAATCAAATATAATGTGGTTTTCATTATAACAATTATGTAATGACACAAGTAAAAATATAATAAATATGTAAAAAAGTGCAGTGCACATATTCAGCAAAATACTCCTCTTTATCTATTTGTTTTAGTCATCTAACATGCTGCTGGTCATTAAATGGTTTAAATGTAACGTTATGTGACACAATTGTTCTGTTTCATATCAAAAGTAACCTGCTCTGTCTTGTTTGTCCGTCTTCGTGTCCTCTTTGCTCCGCGATTTTTCTCTGCGTGAGAAAACGGATGTGTGGCGTGAGCGTGTGAAGAGTCTCGCGCTGAATGCGTCTTCTTCTTCTTCTTCTTTTCGTTTTATGGCAGATTGCAACCATGACTATAAAGGTGCATACCGCCACCTACTGTATAGGAGTATGTAACATGAGACAATATTATCATGACTATATCATTTAAAAAAAAAATAAAAATAAAAAAAAAAGCTGAATGCGTCGAGTTGGCAGCTCTGCTTTTAGAAGCGGGATGGATCCGGATAGTTCGGCGGCGGCCATAGACTGTAGGCGGCGGCGTTCCTCCTTCCACCATGCTGCTTCTCCATGTGAGGACTGTTTACATTAGACTAGAAGTGCGCACCGGCCGCATGCTTATACACGTGGCGATTGTTTACATCAGAGTGCGCACGTGTTTCGCGCAGCATATACGCAGTGTTTGTTTAAGCGGTTGATGGAAAATAAGCTATAATGCGCGTTCTAAAAATCTAAATTCGGATTATTATTTTTCGCGGTATTTTGAAGTGCCCGCGATAACAATATCGTGCATATTCATTACCGCGATTTATCGCATTACCGAATACCGGCACATGCCTAGTTGATTTCCAGATTTCAAATTTACTGTGTGTAAATCTCGCACATTCGTCGCATTAACTGATCTCTGACTCTGCTCACAGAGAAAATTATGTAGCCTAAGCTGTAAACATTGCCTTACACTATTAATCTTGTTCAATATACAGAATAACGATAGCACTGATACTTTACTAACATTAGCTTGCATTCGTTTGGGATAGCTGATATTAGCAATGAAATGGTACCAAAATAACGAAAACATAAAACTATTATTTATTTTACATAGAGGTCATAACCTACATGTTAACTGACTAAATAACAAAATGCACTTTGTAATAGTAAAGTAACCTCATCACTTGAAGGAACACTCATGGACGAAGTCGAACTGGAAGTCATGTTAATTTTGGAATAATACGGCCACCGTAGGAGTTAAAACGCCCTCGAAATTGAAAGGAACAGAAACTAATATTCACTGGGTAGTCATATACAATTTCACCGCTAGATGGGTGAAAATATCACACAGTGTAGCTTTAACCTTTTCCAAAAACAAACAGTTGGCTGTTTCTGTTGAGTGATGGGCCCTGAATCCAAACTGCATAGGGTGGGGTGAATTATTGCTTTTATTGAGATGTTGGATTAGTAATTTAGCCACCCATTTTTCGACTATTTAAAAACAACAGGCAAAATACTGATTGGCTGATAATTGGCCATATCTGATCTTTCCCCCGATTTAAAAATGGGTGTGACCAGGGCCATCTTCCATGCTGATGGCACAATGGATTGTCTTAAGGACTGATTATTCAGATATGTATTAGGCTGTAGAAGCATCTCTTTGTGCCTTTTTAAAAAATTATTATCAAGGCCATAGATATCCATGACCTTAGAATTTTTTAAGCTACTGATAATATTAGCTACTTCTGTTTCAGTTATTTGTTGTAGGTGAAAAATCGGCTGTGCATAATTAATGGAGCAAATAGAGTAGCTAGGTGAATTCAAAAGTTGAGTTATTTCATAAACAGAGTCTAAAAAGAAGGTGTTTAGTTCAGTAGAAATGATAATTGGATCTGTAACTAGTTCAGTGTTAATTTTAACTCTAAATCTTTATTGTTATGATTCTGTTTTCTGCCAATCAGATTGTTGATGGTTTGCCATATCTTCTTCCCATTTCCTCTAGCCTCTTTAATAGTATCAATGAAAAAATTGGCTTTAGCTTGTCTTAGCCTTTTTATTACTTTATTTCTTAATGAGGTACATTTTTGTCAGTCTGTTGTAAGACCTGATTTTAAAGATTGTTTCAATAATTGCAAACGCAAGACGACGTAAAGTACATGCATCTGATGAGTTTTATCGAGTTGATGTCAATAGCGCGCGCTCTGTATAGGCATATTCATACTTTGCCGCTATGTGAAAAAATCCAGCAAAATGCGCCGGCGCGTTTGTCGACCCCAGAGGATTAACTTTAGCCTAACCATAAATTGTGATTATATATATGATCACTCACATCAAGACGCCGCTGCAGTGGTGGAGTCCATGCAGGAGGAGCAGCGTTTGGCACTGCGTCGCTTTTCAGCGCGAGCTGCGTGGAGAAGCCCATTTCCACCTCTATTGCGTTTCAAAAGCAATTCCGTGTAAAATGCAGGTTTCACACTCACGGTCTTCCAGGCCAAGTGCATGCAACCACTGGCGCCTAATTTCCAAGTCTGCTGGAAAGCTATGCAGTCCAGCAGTGCTGTTGCAACCAGCAACACTACACCTACGTACCCTCCTCACATCTGTACTAAATACAGATAAATCTACGCTAGCTCATCCAAGGGCGTGGTAGCTCGTACCAAGGGAGGGCGTGGTGAACTGGAACCTGCTTATGTAGCGTAGTACCGCTTACGTCACGCAGTACCGCAAACATTCAATAGGAAAATTCAACTGCAGTAGCCACCGTTCAACCTGAAGAGGGCAGCACTCAGACGTTTTTACACCATATATTGTAGAATTAAAACACTTTATACCCAAATGTCAAAAAAGTTACTCGAATCAATGAACAGCACTAATAAAGCCCCATTCTTACAGATCATTAACTAAAAAACGTTGGTTTAGGGTTTAGTTACCCTTTAATAGCTGATGTAAATTGGTCACAGTCACTCTCCAGGTCTCCTTTAGAGAGGACCCCATTCCATTCAATCTCTCCTAATGCCACCCCAAGGTTTTCCTGTTGACCAGCTGGGACTGATTCATACATATTGTTGTAGCTGAGGAATGAAAACGATATTTTTTTTAGCTTCCTGGCAAAAAGAATAATATTGTGATCTGACAGCCCTGTCATTAGATTAAAGGTCTTAGTAATGCGTTCTGGTCTATTTGTGAACACTAAATCTATTTTAGTTTCAGACCGATTAGTTATTCTTGTGGGTTGTTCAATTAACTGTGTAAGATTAAAATAGTCTGTAATATTTTTAAGCTTTTTTTCTTCCACCCATCACTCCAATTGACATTAAAGTCCCCCATTAATATAACCTCTTTGTTAAAATCCAAACTGTGAAGGAGGTTTTTTAACTGATCATAGAACTCAGACTTTGCTGAGGGTTTTCGATATAGCCAGATTAAACTAATTTCAGATGAAAGTGAGATGTTGACACCACATTCAATATCACTTTCCCTAAGCCATTCAATTTGTTTGCAATTAATAGTAGCCTACTTTTCACATATAATAAAACTCCCCCTCCCTTCCCATGGTCTCTATCTTTCCTAAAAACATCATTACAATAAGGGCCTCCGGGGAGGAACAAGTTAACCTGTCAGTCCAAGAAAATCAATATTAGAATTTACAAGCAAGTTTTCCAGTTGTTCGCGTTTGCTTGCCATACTCCGAACATTTAAATGTCCACCAAACAACCCTTTAACTTTGCATCGAGGGTCCCACACAGTTCGAGCCTGATTAAGCTTTTGGAAAAACTTTGTGATGCGATGTTTTTTCATCACGGGATTCCTAGATCTCTTTGAAGGCATAGTCAATGTTAGACCTACACCATAGCGATCCGGTATGATTCGGGACTCACCAATGGAGACGTTAATATTCCACTCTCGCAACGGGATGACCTCCTTAACACTGCCGCTGGAGTTTGTCGAGCTAAACATACATAGCCCTCAGCTGTAGCCTGTAGACGCTTCGTGTTCCCTTTACGCAATACCATCAGAAATGAACACGAGCAAGAAGCACAACTGGATGTACGGGAAGCCAAAAGGTTAAAAAAGTATTGTATTTTTTCCGAAACGTAATTTTTTTTAATTGTTTTGGAAAACGTTTTTCCCCATCTGTCAGTTCAATCCAGCTTCTTTATTTTCAAATTTAAAACGTATTACCGATTTCAATGCAATGTTTATTAAGGTTCTGAAGGCCCAATGAAAGAAATAGGTCAATTTAAACTGAAATTGCAGTAGGCTATAGGTTATTTTTGATGTTCTAGTTGCTGGCAAGTAAATTATAAGAAGGCAAGTCCATGGACAAGTATGGGCTTTTTGTTTGTATCAAGTCTTGGTATATCACTATACCTCACTCCTGTCTGAGGAATTATCTTGAGTTATCGCCACTGTCTAGAATAATTATAATTTAGAATAGATTACTTAGCATACATTTTGAAATTGGAGGAACGTCTGCGAATGACATATTTATGGTATTTTTTTATGCCAAATGTGCCTTGAGTTTTATAGCTAATGATTTCTTCATACATTTTTGGATCCATTGTTGGAATGTGCCCGCAAGAATAGAAATTCAGGTGACAATGTTGTGTGGTCATCTCCCCAATTTATAACACCATTTATTAACTTGAATAATTGATTGATTTAATTAGGTGCCCTCTGCAATTTTATGTTAATTAATTATGATTAAAATGTTATGTTGCACCCATGTATCTTTAAACATGTTTAAAGAAGGTTATAATAGCAATATATGGTTTTATTCATATTATTATTTTTTTCATACAGGGAACAAAGTTTACAACGTTGTATATCATAAATCTGTCATCTCTGACGTTTTGCAATCTTTATGAATAATAATAAGACAATAATATGAGGCATTGAGTTTTGACGTCAACACGGACAGATATAAAGGCAATTTGTATGGGCAAATTCAACTCAGACATTCAGACATAATACAAAAACTAAGAACAAGCGAGATTAATTCAATTCACAGAAATATTACTGGAGTGTTAGAACCATTTTATTATGCTGCAGTGTAGCAAGACATTTACATGTTGCACCAATACTTTTTCGCCTTTCGTACATCCAGCTGAGCTTTGATGCATCTGCTACGCATGTTGTCATTAGACGCACACACACACACACACTAGCTATGTAGTTGGGAGAAATGCACCCCCTAGAAAGTTTGTGCATATGTGCATTTCAAGACATTTAAAGGCCAAAAAATGTATTTACAAAATAGCTTGAATACCATGTCAGTGGGCAGTAGCCTATATTATTTATCAATACCCTCTCTCTCCTCATCTCGATCAATCAATCTTTTTCTCTCAGTCTCCTTATATTGCCCTGTTTATTTCCCTCCTAAAGCTGAACTTTGACTGATAGTCTTTTTGTTTTTCATCTGTCAGTGAAGAAAGTAAACATAGGGTCAACTGATATTTAACCTATTTTTTATTAATCATTTTCTTAGACAAGTTAATTTACTGAAGGCTACGAGCGCTTGGTATTCATTCATAATATGTGCACATTCCTTATTAATCTTTTGCATAGTATGATGAAAACTGCTTTGTTAAAGGTACAATATGTAACATTTTTGTAATAAAATATCCAAAAATCACTTGCACAGTGTGATTTATTTCCTGCAGTTGTGTACCTACAATATCCCAAAAGTTCCCAAAGATTTTTAATTTCAGAGAAATTACAATTTTAAATAATGGCTCATCCCTGTTCACTTGTCGCCTGTCAATGACGTAATATCCACATTATCCCTGGTTTCCGCTCGTACTGCCATAGTAACCATGGCGACAGACGTGGACAACTGCGTTACGTCTAGCGATGTGCTCACACTGTTGTTGTTTCATTCAAACATTATGGACCATGGCAAGCAGACTTTGAGACAAAAGGAGAAAAAAATGAGGATCAATATCAGCATGGCGTTTTCGAGATGCCGAGAGGTAGCGTAGGCTAACTTTGACACTTCGACATGCCGCACTTGCATGTACTTTATTAGACAGGTGAGCAAATGTACATAAAACTAATCAATGTTATAGCCTATAGCTCAACATTATGAAATGTTAGAATATGATCAGTATGTTATTCTAATGTTGATCTATCTTACTGCTAGCCTCATACAGACAAACTAACATAACTTTCAACACAATCAAATGCAGTTTAGTGTGATAGTGTAGAACAAGTGAAACAGCGCTGCGTTACCTCACAAGTTTCATTCGTCTAATAAACTGACCTGTATGAGTAGGAATACAGCACTTGCGGGTAAGTTAGTTTGGTAGAATGAAATGTCCTTATTCCTTTTTATCCGCGGTGTGCCGCTGATATCAGTCTCTCATTAGCAATCGCGTCCTGCTTCATACCACAGTCATGTTAAAAAATCGGAATGTTTTCACTCATCCATAAACATTATTAGATCCTTCGGCATGACGACAAGTTCCATAATTCCGCTTATGCATCATCAACATACACCTTTGTTATTGTAAGCGGTTAGCGACCCCTAGCGGACGGAAAAAAGAATACATATTGAAGCTTTAATGTTTATTGTCTCCTCAAATTGACAGTTGCTAATTACTCCATTCCATGAATCAGGTAAATTATAGGCCTATTTTCAATTCAAAATGGCGAAATTAGACAAAAGTTTCAGTTTGCCTGATTATTTTTGACCGTCATCTAACATTTCTATCCTAAAACAGCTGTCAGATATGAAATGTTTAGTTTAGCTACTTGCATCTTATCTCGCATTTTATGACCATAGTACTATTTTATGACGTTCAAACTACCCGAACCCCCCCCCTGTCTACGGGCATTTGTCTCTGGGAGCCACAGTACAGCACATGTAACCAGTTTTTACACACAACACCATTTTATACAATCCCAAAAAGGTCATATATATATATATAAAGGAAAACACAGAAAGGGGTGAAAGTGTAATTTTTCAAACAAATAACCCACTAAATAAACATCTGTAAACACCAGGTTTCATTTTTGTTACAGTTTTTTTTTATTCGCTTTGGTACTATTTTCACAAGTTAGGTGTACATTTTCCAAACTCTTAGTGCTAATATCACAACAGATCATCAAAAGTGCACTTTTTTCAAACATTTCATCATGTTTTCAATTGTGTAAGTACAATACACAAAATCATAAAGTATCCCTATCACAACACAAAATAAGTGTTTCATCTACATAAATGTTTCATTCACAGTAACTGCCTTTCATAAAGCTCTTACTATCAAACTTTTGATTTGCATCTCTTCTTGTTCAGTTTAATACATTTGTCTATTATTTAATCCAACTAATCTTAATGGTTAATCAATGAATCATTTGGTACACCTATAGATTTCTATAGATATTGATTCTATATACAGTTTCTATAGAACTTGTTTGCAATTTCCAATATGGAAAATCAGATTGATCAGAGACGCATCAGTAGAAGGGAGACGGGCGGCATCAAATACAGCATTTTACATTACAGTATGTATGCCGTGTGATACTGTAAACATGGTAGAGACATGGTAGTTACATTACTGTAACTCAACCTTCATCTGTAAAGGTCCACTACAGTATATTCAGGCAAATAGTCAAAATCATTTACTGTATTCATCGCCAGCAAACTCTGTTCTAGCACAAAACCTCATGGCTGTGCTTCATCACACCTTTTGATAACACACTGGATAGATACTATTACAAACATTATGGATTCAATTACATAAGTTAGGTTATGCACATGTATTTTCTAATGTGGCATAGCCTTGTATTACTGTAATTATTTCAGCAACAATGGTGATTTGAAACATGTATCTTGCATTGTTTGCTGTTGAATGAACTGATTGTTAAAAGTATTAAATTGAAAGAAGATCATACTGTTGTGTTTCGATGATTAAACCAAATGTTCTCATTACATATTACAATAATCCTGTGTTTGAAACAATGATTATGTGGACTGAAAACATGTGCAACTGACTGAAAGCATTACATCAGGTTTTGAAAGAATGACTAGCTGTGTTACAAGTGTGATCAGTTTGGATTTTTGTACTAAGAGTTTTGAAAATGTACACCTTACTTGTGAAAATAGTACCAAAGCGAATAAAAAAAACTGTAAATGGACTTTTACTAGAAAAATCATAATTCGGATTTTTTTTTTTTTTTTTTACGTTCATTCTGTCGCCAGTCTAAGAACTTCCTGGTTCTAAAGTCTCTAAAGTGTGACTGATTTACATCCAAAAAATTACTTTTACTTTTACCAACAATCTGATGCTGCTTCCGAATGTTACCAAACTACTGAACTAAATCAGGGTATCTTCCGTCACTTACCTGTGAGTGAATATCAGATCTGGTTGTTAATTTCAGAGTTTCTGAAAATAAATGTTGTAAGAAGCTTCCAGTTCATTTATTCAGTTTCACTTTTACTTGAGTCTTTACTCATCTGCAGTGATGTCATATAGCTCCGCCCATAATCATAAATATGGACCAGTTCCTCATTCATCCCTGCTGAGTGTAAACGGTGCAAGAAACTTTTAGAATATAAAGTTACAGTTTACACAATTGCAGCTTGATAGAAACGACACACTAAACATGAATCACAGTGAAATCCTCTGTGATTTCCTGGTTCTTGTACAAAGGTAAAACAAAGGTAAAACAAAACAATTGTTATGTTTATTTAATGTGTATTGATATAAAATTACACTTTTATGACTTTAACAAGAGTTTACATGGATAGAACTCTACAGGGTAAGTTGTGTTATTACATTTTTAAAAAGTGCGGTCCTTTACAAACGGAGCTTAAATCCGTTAAATTTAACCCTTAATATTCCTTGAAAACATTATTTTCTTAGTTATTGGCAAAAAAAATCTACTGTATTTGATATTCACATACCAGTTTGACTGAGTTTTTCATTTAGTGACTGTAAAACTGTAAAAGGCGGCTGCTGTTTGTTTGCTGTTTTGTTGTCCGAAATCCCCCCCACCCCCGTAAATAGGGCACTATTAGAGTTGCTGCGTATACGGACCAGTACGTGCTTGTCTAGTAGTGGCTGTTTGAAGCGGCCCAACGCAAGACGTACTGCTATCAACTCAAGGCAGTTGATGTGCCAATCCAGTTGGGGTCCCGTCCAAATACCCAAAGCTGTACGTGGCACCCCAGCCGGTGGTGGAGGCATCCGTGGAGACAATAGCATGCCTGGACACTTGGAAAAACCGAAATGCAAGGTCTGACCATGGGCTGAAGGTTTGGTGACAGGCCGGGGTGATTTTCACACCCATCTCGGGACTCGCCCGTGAAGCCAGTGCAGAAGCGGCCTCATATGAAACAATCCTGTGGCTGCGGATGCCATATGACCCAGGAGCCTCTGGAAAAGTTTCAGTGGGTCCGCTGTCCTGCTCTTGAGTGAATTCAAGCAGTTTAACACCGACTGAGCACGTTCCTCAGTGAGTCGCGCTGTCTGGTTGACCGAGTCCATCTCCATACGGAGAAAAGAGATCCTCTGCACAGGGGAGAGTTCGCTCTTCTCCCAGTTGACCCGAAGCCGAAACTGGCTGAGGTGACTGAGCACCAGCTCCCTGTGTTCACACAACTGGGTGAGTATGAGCCGTTCGTCAAGGTAGTTGAGGATGCGATCGCCGTGTTCTCTCATAGGAACATGAGAGAACATGTCACAATGCAACACTTACCTGGCTCCACGGTTGGGCAGGGGGCGCGTGAGAAGGCACCCCGTTTTCATCCGCACCCTCCTGTGACTCTGAGATAAAGCTGCTATTTTAATGATAAGCAACAGGCAAAAAAAAGAAAATACAGAGAAATTTTTTGTGTGTACAATCTACAAATTAGCCACAATGCAGCAAAAAGTGCACAGCAATGAAGGGGTGACACTCTAAAATATCAAGAGTGCAAAATAGACCCCCCCCCCCCCCCTCCATATTTTCATATTTTCTGACGTCATATAATGCTTAAGTGAGGAACAGACTACATCTGTGATGAAGCAGACGTGAGAGACGGATCCATGTGCAACAATTTAATGAACAGTCTCTTCCAAACATAAACGTTTCAATAATAATACAACACAAAAGGCAGTAATGCTTGAAAAGGAGCAGGCTGGCACTCAGGGCAGTCGGCAGAAACTCAGGGTCAGAGACAGGCTTGGTTCAGGGCTGGCAGCTGGTAACGGAATCCGGGGACAGGCTTAAGGTCAGAGCAGGCGGCGAGAATCAGAATCCAGGTACGGTCAATGGTCACGGGGCAGGCTGCAGACAATCAGAGTAGTTAGTAACAGGCAAGGTTCAAAGGCAGGGTCTGACAGGAAAAACCAGAAAACGCTCGGACATTCACAGTGAGACAATACTTCGCAAAGGGCGCCGAGATAACAAGGCGTATATATAGCTTTGGGACCAGAGCTCATTCAGATCAGGTGCGGGGATAATCAGGGTGAAACAATCCATACTAATCTGAAGTATGCATGGCACTACAGTTCAGAGGAGAGCGCACGGAGCTGAGTTCACGGAGAAACATCAGGGCAGGACGCCGTAACAACATCTATTCTCTCTATCTTAGATCTCAAATATCAAGATCACGTTCCAGAACCCGCCGTTCCAAGTGTTGAAGAATGTTTTGTTCTATATAGAGGGATTTTGGTTATGCAGTGTCAGAAAGATCCAGTATGGGTAAGACTTTCAGTGTTTAACAGCAGTTTAATTTCAGCTGTGATGTGTTCATGCACTTTAGATATGCTTCAAAACATAAATTGTACTGCATTAAATATGATATTTAAAGAGTGAAGCTTCCAGAGAGTTGATATAGTCTTTGTGTCTGTCAGTGATGTGGAGAAGCTTGCGACGGTTACACTGATGAAGTTTGTTCCCACCGTCTCCGGCTCTCAGAAGCTCCTGGCATCGATGGACTGCCGTCTGCTCACTCAGGTGCACGGATTTGCTGATATCGTGGTCAAAGCAAAGTGAAAAACACTGTCATTGTGAAGCCTTCTAATGCTCTTGCTGCTCTTGAAGAATATGTACTAGATTTAAGGATCATCTGCATTGAATAATAATTCTGTATTTTCATTCACAGCTGATGTAAGTCAACATTAAAGATCCTCCATGTTTAATTCATATCCTGTCTGTTTGCTGTAAAATTCATCTAGATATTCATGTGTATTTGCATAATTAGAAAGCTGTTTAGTTTATACACAATATCAGTCATAGAATTGAACACTTGTCTTTATTCAGATGCTGCAGTTATTACAATATACACCAAAAATCACAATATTTCACAAGTAAACCAGTGTTCACAGCTGGACGAGGAGGGAGAGAGAGAGAGAGAGAGAGAGAGAGAGAGAGAGAGAGAGAGAGAGAGAGAGAGAGAGAGAGAGAGAGAGAGAGAGAGAGAGAGAGAGAGAGAGAGAGAGAATGGCTTCAGAGATTTCCAAAATAACATGTACCATGTTTGGAAATGTAGTATATTATGTAGAATTTCATAACATAATATTAAATCATATTATGTAAAATGTCATAAAAGATTTGAAAAGCGAAAGCAAAGTATTAATAAAAGTTAAAAGCAAACAAATAATTGTGTTGATTAGAAATTATAGACTTGTAATAAATTGGCCATTCAAGTGTAACTGATGAAATATTTTTTTCACACAACATAACTCACACTTTAATTATAGTTGATGTTTTGTCAGTGACTGATTTTTGAGGCCTGAATATACAGTTCTTTTTTAGCACTTGTACACATTTTGTCACATATTGTTAGTAAAAACTTCTTGATTGTGTGATTTATTTATTTTTAATATAAAAACAGTAATCTTTTCAGATTTGTTTTTATTTTAACTGACAGGAGTGATGATCAGTGGGTTTGAGTCTTCATCTTCATCGTTATTGCATGGGCTGAACAATGGATAGAGTTTGTCAGTGAAAGTCTGACCAGTGAAAGAGTAGATATGAGATCTGGACTCCACATCATAAAAAGAGACCAGACCCTCCTCATAATCCACAAACACACCAACCTTCTCAGGTTTCACTCTCAGAGATAAAGAGACAGATGGACTTTCACAAGCTTCATATTCATTTTCATTCCTCAGTATCACAGTCCAGTATCCATCCTCAGGACTCAGTGTGATCTCCCCCTTCTTCCTGTTAACTGATTCTCTGGCCACTCCTAAATCCCACTTAGTCTTTCCCTTCACCTGCACCTCAAAGTAAAATCTCCCTGAACTGAATCCCTGCTTTGCCAGAACAAACAAACTCTTATCAAATCTCTTTGGGTTTTCTGGGACGTCCTGCTCAATGTCTCCATCACTGACTTGTTTTCCATCATCAGACAGGATGAGAAATGGATTCGCTGTATCAGGATCCAGAGTCACATCCACTGAGAGAGATCAGACATTATCAATCAAATTGAACAGTATATAATAAAGATTAACACAGTATTGTCAGTGTGTTGAAGAAAATGGTGTCAGTCACACTGTACCTGCAAACTTCTGCACAAACTTCAACCCTGTGGACACAGATGACAATATAATGATGAATTATTCATAGGACTAATTTCAGTGAGTTTTTCTCCACTGGCAGCATCAGTGACATGTAAATGTTGTTTGTAAAAAAATGCAGAATGTGTTTACAGTAAATATACTTACAACAGAGGTCTATGGGACAAATATAATGAGGATTTAACCCTCATCCTGTGTTTGTCTCCTGTTTCCTGTCTTGGTGTTTAGGGGTCAATATGGCAAACATTTATAATGATTGTATAAAAATAAACAAGTTTACTTCTCATCTAAACATTTATGCTTTGTTTATATGAAATATTACATTTTTATGAATTCAAAATTAAATACTGAGTCGTTTCTTGATATTGATCTAGGTGTTAGAGGCAGAATTCTGCTTTCTGCTGGTTAGAGAAAATATGCAGTGAATATAGTTTTAGAAAAAAGTGTAATTATCATATACATCCAGCAGAAGCCCATAGAGATCTATTCATTTTCTGGAGGTGGCTAACTGCTCTTATTACAGCTTTTGTGGTGTATATTTTGTGAATATATATATTTAAAAAGTTTAAATACATTAAACCAGTATATTTTTTTAATTATCAAAGTTTGTTGTTGTTGTTTTAGGTATGTTGTCGTGTTTTTGCAATGCCACATACATTTGCAATAATGCCACACAAGTTGCCACTAAAAGTCAAGACTTGATTGTAATCACATATTATTTATTTCAATAATTCAAATGTATAAAAATAATTAACTTTAGAACAAGAAATGAATCAGCATAAGCAGATATGAAAAGGCTTGAAGAGTGAACACTGTGTGTGTGTGTGTGTGTGTGTGTGTGTGTGTGTGTGTGTGTGTGTGTGTGTGTGTGTGTGTGTGTGTGTGATCATGTTTGATCACAAATTTTTATTTTTCCATTAATGTTATATTTTTGGGTTAGGATTATTAAATATTAATTTCTATTTTAAACTTTTTTTGCATTCACTCTGCCTGTTTAATTCAGCCACACATGTTTTTGTGCCCATTACTGGATTTCCATTACACATGTACATAGTTACATCCTTCCCTTGTCGTTAAAGTAAAACTGCTTTAACACGAGTTTACAAGGATAGAACTTTACAGGGTTAGTTATGTTATTACATTTTTGAAACAGTGCGGTCCTTTACAAACTGAACTTAAAGGGATAGTTCACTTTGAAATTAAATTTTGGTATGTTTTAGCTTACCTCAAGGGCATCCAAGATGTAGGTGTCTTTTTTTCCGCAGAAGTTTCAATTTTGATATTTTTAGGTCAAACCGTTCTTGTCTGTCAGTCATATAATGCAGGTCTATGGTCACTGTCTCAAAGAGCATGCACAAAGTCCAAATTAAAACAATTCCCCATCGTCCAAATGAAACAATTCCCCATCGTAAGTACACATTGATGGCCTAAGACATGAAACGAGCGGTTTGTGTGAGAAAATGAACAGTATTTATATCGTTGTTATCTTTGAAAACAGCACATGTCCAAATGATCTGACGGCGCGGGCGGGTATAGATATATACACTAGATGTCGCCTTCGCTACTGCAGTTCATTGGAACGAAACCGTAGCCAAGGCGACATCTATTTATATATCTATACCCGGCCTGCCCGCACCGTCAGATCATTTGGACGCGGCTGTGTTCAAGAGGTAAAAACTATATAAATACTGGTCGTTTTCTCACACAAACCGCTCGTTTCGTGTCTTAGGCCATCAATGTGTACTTACGATGGGGAATTGTTTCATTTGGACGATGGGGAATTGTTTTAATTTGGACTTTGTGCATGCTCTTTGAGACAGTGACCATCGACCTGCATTATATGACTGACAGACAAGAACGGTTTGACCTAAAAATATCAAAATTGAAACTACTGCGGAAACAAAGACACCTACATCTTGGATGCCCTTGAGGTAAGATAAAACATACCAAAATTTATTTTCAAAGTGACCTATCCCTTTAAATTGGATTGAACCCATAATATTCCTTCAAAACATTATTTTCTTAGTTAATGAAAAAAATCTACTGTATTTGATATTCACATACCAGTTTGACTGAGTTTTTCATTTACTGTCTCTTGAGTTTTCTTCAGTTCAGTCAGAGCTCTATGCAGAGAGTTCACATTCACACCAGAGTCAATCCTGATCTCAGTCCAGTTCTTGGTGTGTGGACGAGTGTCCAGGGATGAGCTCATCTATAGCAGGAGAGAGATAAGACTGTTAAATGTGTTAATTTTTATGTTTGTAGTTGGGTACAGATTCTGTAAAATGGAATTCCAGGACTTTCAAGGACTTTTCAAGCACTACTTTTTTGGATTTCAAGGACTTCAAACAGCACTTATCAAACAATATCTTTATTATTTTTATAAATTACATATATATGGTATCACTAATTCACTTCATAGAGATCAATCCATTGACCAGCGCTGTCAGGAATGTGAAATCCCCTTAACCATTGAAAGGATATTGAAACAGATTTCCATGAATATATGATTGACCTGAAGAATGAAAGTTGTATTATATACTTATCATATACTTAATATCAGCTAATAATATAATAATAGCTCTATATCGCAGACGCGCTGCAGCATTAATTTTGCGTGAAACGATTTTATTTTTTCAACAACAAAAAAATTAAAATATTTTTAATTAGTGATTTACAGATACCACTTTTTGCAGAACGAGCCCAATACCGATACTTTAATTTTTGGTACTCGCTGATACCGATCCCTGAATTTTCACTGCATTTGTAATTTTTAAATGTAGTGGTAGATAAACCAAAAGAATATAAATCATATTAGTTGGCATCATCCCTATTTTTAATAATTCATGCACTTTTCAAGTACCTCTTCAAAAATATGGCTGTTTTCCAGGACTTAAATTTCAAAAAGTCAAATTCAAGTACTTCAAGCACTTTTAAGCACCTTGTAGGCCTACATGTTTGTACGTTGTATGTTCGTATGTTTCACACAGTATAGCTACCTTTCAAACACAGCTAACTCATTTTTCAAATTTGACTTTATTACCATTTTATTACCTTTTGTACAATTTCTAACAGACTGTTACAAATACAATGTTCAAGCAGCTCATCATGTTTGTGAACAGAGAGTTTGTCCTGTAATATAGTACATGATGACTAGATGGGACAGATGTTTACAGACCTGTATGAGATGGAGATGATCTTCAGTGTGTGAGAGCTGCTCCAGCTCAGTGTTTCTCCTCTTCAGCTCAGTGATTTCCTGATGCAGCTCTTTAATGAGATCTTCAGCCTGTTTCTCTGCTGCTTTCTGCTGTTCCTCCATCATCTTCAGCTGATCAGACTGACATCTCTCAATGGAGCGGATCAGATCAGTGAAAAGCTCAACACTGGAGGATTTCTCTTTCTCTGTGTTTCTCTGATAAATCAGAACAAATAGAAGATATGTCTATTAAGTTTTATATGTTTAATTGAGAACCTTTATTAAGCAGATTGAAATATTATAATACATGATCAATTTTTCAATGTTTTAACTTCCACTCACCTTTCTCAGCTCCACTGAGTGCTGGATCTCTTGAATCTTCTTTATTCTGTCCTGGATCATCTGATGAATGTCAGTTTGTCTCTTAGCCAGATGATTCTACATACAGAGAAAAACACATAACTTTATCCTCTGAAAAAAATCGTATTAAAAGTGGCTGGAAATGTCTTCATTTCGGCATTGAGAGTGTTGACATAGAAAAGCATAAATCCGAGTCTGAGAATGTGAACAGCTCTAGGGAGAACGTCACGGGTTGCCATCTCTTAATTAAGATGGAGTGCCCTTAATCTCCACAAGATTCTCCTGACGCCTGGGCTTTTATATTATGGACCTCATTTCTCAGTATCCTTTTTATCTGTTCTCATGATTGTGTGATTTCGTTCATCTGTGTATGATTACGGTTGTTAAAGTCTGCCAATTTAAGCCCTGTATTTTCATTCTCACTTTGCATAGTCTTGTTTTGTGTTACACTGCTATTCTGAGTGCCTGTATCCTGGTTTATCTTCTCTTGTCTTGGTCTTGTTCTTCTGCCCATTGTCCTCGATATACTTATTTGCCTGTGATTTTGGACTACCGTACGTTTGGATTGTTTGCTATATGGTTTTGACCCTATGCCTGTTATATGGATTACGATTCTAGATTTTCCCAATAAAGCTGCATTTGGATCTTCAACCTAAGTCTCGGAGTAGATCATGACACACCATGGCGTGAACGCAGCATAGCTCATTGTTTTGGTTCAGGAGGAACTGTAAAAGACGGCTGCTGTTTGTTCGTGGTGCTCAGTGACTGTGTCCGAAATCGCCCCCTTTACCCTTAAATATAGGGTAATGTTTGATGGGATAGCCATTCGTAGTGCTGTCCGAAACGATAGTGGACGTTACTGAGTGCACTCATTCAATCCCACAATGCACCGCAATAATGAGTGTACAACCGATGTACGCTCAATGGCTAGAGAATACCCATAATGCACTGATTGATCATATCATTTTTTTACAGTGTGCTTCAGGGAATTTCATTTTGTAACACGAGCCAATGTGTCATCATTATAAGGTTATAAAGCTTATAAAGGTTTAAGTGTTTTGTTTGTAACTCTTTACCTTCTTCTCTCGACTCTCCTCCTCTATAGGAACAGTGTTGTGAGTCCTGTGTTCTCCTTCAGTGCAGAACAGACAAACACACGTCTGGTCATCTCTGCAGAACAGCTCCAGAGGTCTCTCGTGTTTCTGGCATATATAATCCTCCAGATTTTCCACAGCGTTGATCAGTGTGTGTTTCTTTAGACGTGGGACTCTGAGATGAGGCTCCAGATGAGTCTCACAGTAAGAGCTTTGACACATCAGGCAGGTCTTCACTGCTTTCTGCTTTCTTCCATCACAGATGTCACAGAACACCTCAGATTCTCCTGGATTGAGCTTCTCCTTAAAGTGTTGCACAACCTCTCTGAGTGTTGTATTAATCTTGAGATCAGGTCTTCTGCTAAATGTTTCTTTACAGAGTGGACAGAAGCAGGTCTGTGTGTTCGGCCAGCACTTGATCAGGCAGGTTCTGCAGAAGTTGTGTCCACATGGAGTGGTGACTGGATCAGTGAACACTTCCAGACAGATGGAGCACTGGAGCTCCTCATTTAGTGCTGGACCACTGGAGGATGCCATGGCTGACAAAACAATGACAATATATCATATACATTGCTGGAAAGAGCAACTTTCATAATACAAGTTATGTGCACTGACTGAATATTTTAGTTTGTGTTCTAAAATGGATGTTGCATGGTTAAAAACTAAAACCTATAACAACTTAAACTATGAACCACTGTCAAACAGTCAAACCAGCCATTCGTGCCTTAAAAAGGCATATGAGACAGCAGTTTCTGAAAGGAAGCTCCTCCAACACTAACTCTAACCTCACTGAGCTATAAGCTCCGCCTCTAACTTCCAGTCTGAGACTGCTGGCCTTAAAGGCCCCGATATTCTTCAAGCGAAATCGAAAAACGAACTGATGGGATGTCATTTTGAACAAAATCAGGCCAAAACGAACTTCCTTTGGAGTTTGTTTTTGGAGTTCGAAACGGCTTGCCAAAGGAAATTTCCGGAAAACTTCGCTTCGGCTGCAAAACGCTTTTGTACTACCATTGGCCTGTGGCGATTACGTAATAGGTAGGTGTGCGCGGAGGATCCGCCTTCTTTGACGTGGCAATCTTTTCTGGCTCAGGAAAGAGGTTCTGTTTCTGTTGAATCCGTATATATAACATGAACACTCTCTGGAGAGCTGCTTTATAGTAGAAAATGAAGTAAAGCTGCTTGATTTTAAGCAATCTATTGTATTAAGTGCAACATAAATAAACCTGACGAGACTAGATTGGTGAATTGCAGAGCTTGTGCAAACATATCCACGTTGCTATGAAGATGCTTTTCTTATGCTTTATTTAAAAAAAAAAAAAAAAGCTTGCTGTTTTCTGAATTTTGTGATGTATTTATCTTGTTATTGAGAGGCAAAAGCGCACGGCACATATTTACATTTTCATCTAATTGTCGCTCTCAGCAGTGTGGATGGCGTTGAATGTTCGCTAACAGTCTCTCGCTGGTCACGTATTTCGAACTTCGTTTTACCCCTAAATGAAGAACTAAAAAGATCTTCGCTGTGAGTATATCGAGGACTTGATGCTTCAGATGACTGTGGTTAGATCTATTGGGCTGCAGAAGAAGAATATAAGGCCCGTAGCCAGCCTAGTTCTCACCCTCATTGTGTATTTAATTATGAGGTTCAAATACTTAATTTTGGTGACACTTTATGCACTAATTAATTTGTGCTGGATTAGCTTGTCTGCTGGTATATTAACGAGCAAACTTCCTGCTGCACCATATTTATTAACTACAATGTTGTCCAATTGCTTATCAGTTCAAACACGGTGTGGAGTCTACTATTTCCATTAGTTTCATTATCTGAAAAACGCTTGTAAATTATTTTGCATGATGAATAACCAACTTTCTCACAAATTCATATGACAGACCTACTAAGCTTCTTTTTTTTAAAGTGTTTTTGTTTTGAATTTTTAAAGAATTCACTCAATTTAAATTAACATTTGTAGGATCACTAACTTATAATTTGTCAGCAAACTAAGTTTGTTTTAAAGGGTAAAGGTGCTTTATTTATTTGGGCTATACTGCTATCCACACCATAGCAGAATATAGATTTGTAGATTTCGTCATTTAGTCATTTTTAACTTAATGTCCATAATAATTGGACTTTGGGTTAGATTTTTTTGACAGTTTTCAGTGGTTAGGAGGAGCAATATGAGAGAGAAAATTGGGGATCATTGATCGTTGTTTAGGTACATTAAACCACATTAAGCTTTTTTCCTTACAAGGCTCTAATGAAGCAGAAACGCTTAATGTCAGATTACGTCCATAATTTGACTTTTGGTTCGATTATTATTTTTTTGCCCGTTTTCAATGGTTATGAGGAGCATTGGAGCAATATAATTTGGTAATCGTTTAGGTACATTAAACCACGTCATGTCATATTGTCAACATGGTAGGCTACTTATGAAGCAGAATAGTGGGTCATAGTCTAATGCTTTTTGAAAACTTAAGGCTTTCTTCTTCATAAAACGAGTCGGACATCATCACATTTTTGTATACATTTTTATTTATTTACATTAGTAAGCTACAGGACATCGTCTTTCAAAACATGACCTGCGCGAAAGAGAAAAAAATGAATGCGTCATTGTACCCAGCACTTCTGAAAATGCACTTCCAAATGCATCTCTGTCTCTGTCCCCAGCACATTTCAAAACCAAACCAAACAACGCCCATGATCCACACACACACACACACACACACACACACACACACACACACAAGCTAGGTAGGGGGGTTGGTAGAAATGCACCCCCGAGAAAGTTTTGATTTCTCTGATCTACATATGTGCATTTCAAGACATTTGAAGGCAAAAAAAAAATCGACTTTGACTGTCTTATTGATTTTCGATTACTTTTTTTAATTACTGATATTTAGCCTATTTTTATTAATCATTTTCTTAGACAAGTTAATTTACTGAAGGCTACGAACGCTTGGTATTCATTAACAAAATGTAAACATTCGTTATTAATCTTATGCCAAGTATGATGAAAACAGCTTCGTTAATGTTTCTTATCCCCTCACAATAACAGTTGCTAATTATAACTGACCTGAACATGAATCAGGTGAATTATATAGGCCTATTTTCAATTCAAAATGGAAAAATTAGACAAAAGTTTATTAGTTTGCCTGATTATTTTTGACGGTCGTTTAACATTTCTATCCTAAAACAGCTGTCAGATAGGGTAGAGTGGGGGAAAACGCCCCCCTGGGGTAAAACGCCCCCCACCTGTTTTTCCCAAAATAACCACTAAAAGTAGTCAAGATACATTTTTACTGTTGCTATGCACTACGTTGATAACGGGGATATACAAATCTCTATGGAGAAGCTGACACCAGCGACACATTTGAAGAGAAGAGGATTACATGGTAAATGCTATAATTTTCAGATATTAGTAAATAAGTGTTTAAGAGAATATTGTTCTGCAGCCTGCAGGATATCGCAGTGATGTATGATAGATGAATAGTGAAGTCTGTAGTTTGAGATCATATATTATTTATAAGGAATATTATTATATTTTAAAAATTAAACATTTTTTTAAAAACTCATAGCTTGTGGGGTAAAACGCCCCCTACGCTGAGGGGTAAAACGCCCCCCCTGGGGGCATAGTTTCTCTATCATAATTACTATAATAAAATATTTCTGTCTATCAAATCCTTTGTTTTACACTTAATGCAGTATAACTAGGTGGTAAAATCAAAATATTTGAACAAAACATGAAAAAATTTCCTCAAGTGAGCATTAACTAGCTAGCTTGCTAGCACAGTTAGCTCACTGATGGAAGGTAGTTAATTTTGCCTATTTTGAACATTGCTGAAATAAATATTAATATATATACATGTTGATACATTACTTGCCTTTTACCTTTAGAGATTAAAAACTATTGTCTGTTAATTTTGCTGTTGATCTATGAAGCAAACTGGTTGGTAAGAAAGGGGGCATTTTACCCCACCTTGGGGGGCGTTTTACCCCACCGCTGGGGCAAAACGCCCCCTTTGTACAAAAATATTTTTAGTGAAAATACTAATTAATTATGAAGGCTGAGCAATTTTAATATTTGGTGAATAACTCCTGCCATAGTCACTCAAAACCGGGATGGCAATTCTAGTCACATTTATGTTTTGTTTCACTGTAATGTCACATTTTCCTTAAGGGGGGCGTTTTCCCCCACTCTACCCTATGAAGTGTTTAATTTAGCTACTTGCGTCTTATTTCAGGTTCAGTGAACATTAAGTCCACCTACTTTGATTTGATTGGTCATCTCAAATATTTTGACATTGATGAGTGATTACAGACCAATGAGCCAGCTCAGATGAGATGATCTTGGTGCAGTAGTGTTAATACTATAATTAAGAAATTATTTCACAATATTAATTATATATCACCTCAGGAAAATGCTTTTGGCAGTGAGGAAGAGGGTCGTTCCAACTACCGGTTTTTCTTTCATTCATTTTGTCACCAGTCAAAGTACTTCCTGGTTCTAAAGTCTCTAAAGTGTGACTTTGACTTTTGATTTCAGCCAAAAAATAACTGAACTAGCTCTTATATTTCCATCTCTTACCTGTGAGTGAATATCAGATCTGGTTGTTAATTTCAGAGTTTCTGAAAATAAATGTTGTTTGAGGAAGCTTCCAGTTCATCTGTACAGTTTCACTTTTACTTGAGTCTTTACTCATCTGCAGTGATGCTGTAGCTCCGCCCATAATCATAAATATGGACCAGTTCCTCATTCATCCCTGCTGAGTGTAAACGGTGCAAGAAACTTTTACAATATAAAGTTACAGTTTACACATTTGCAGCTTGATAGAAACGACACACTAAACATGAATCACAGTGAAATCTTTTGTGATTTCCTGGTTCTTCAAGGTAAAACAATACAAATTTATAAAGCCATTTGAAAAGTAGCCAAAATTTAAATCATGTAAAAATTGTGTGCACAAAGTCTAATATTTCATAAGTTTACATGCATGGCAGTTATTTCTTATAGTTATCAGATTATTAAAGTTTCTTTAATGTGGTTTTCTTTTTTTTATAACATTTGTCTGCTTTGTCAGTACATGTAAAATGGTTTCAAATCACTCAAGAGTTGCTTTTAAAGTCACTTGCTCTTCTTATAATGCTAAACATTATATCCAAAATCAACACGTGTTTCTTTACAATATGTTTTTCGTTATTGTAAAGTGGCATTACCGACAAATGCACTTAACAGCATACAGACCTGACTAATCAATAATAAAACTCATTGTCCTGTTAAGTATTTTCATTATAAATCTGTATTAGTCATTGCAGTCATAACATTATATTTATTATTAGGGCAAGTGATCGCAAACTATTTAATTTATTTATGAGCCGTTCGTCGAGGTAGTTGAGGATGTGAACGCCGTGTTCTCTCATAGGAACACGACCTTTGTGAAGACACAAGGCTTCAGGGACAGCCCGAAGGGGAGGACTTTGCTCTGAAATGCCCGACCCTCGAACACAAAGCGAAGGAACGGTCTGTGTCGAGGGAGAATTGAGACATGAAAGTATGCGTCCTTCAGGTCAATCACTGCAAACCAGTCTTAGGTACTGATGCATTCGAAAATGCGTTTCTGGATTAACATGTTGAACGGGAGCTTGTGAAGGGCACGATTCAAAACTTAAGGTCCAATATTGGCCGTAACCCACTGCCTTTCTTGGGCACAATGAAGCAAGAACTGTAGAAGCCTGACTTCATATCGGCTGGAGGGACTGGCTCGATCTGGACTGCAATCTCCGCCCGTAAGACAGGAGCATCGCTGGCCAGCATGAGGTGAACTGGATGTCCCTGAACTTATGTGGGGATGCTGGGCGAACTGAATCGTGTAGCAGAGTCTGATGGCCCGAATGAGCCAGCAAGATAGGCTGGGGTAGAGGTCTGCTACCCGACCCGAGCCCGACGGGTCCCGAAAAACTCACAGGTTTCAGGTAGGGTTCGGGTCAATGTTTTATGAATACAGAGAATTTTGTGTGTGTACAATCTACAAATAACAGCAATGAAGGGGTGACACTCTAAAATATCAAGAGTACAAAATATACACAACCCTCCCACCACCACCCCTACCCCTCACCACCACACACACACACACACATATGAACTGATGTGACTGTCACACAAAGTAAGTTTTTGCCAATTTTTGCCAAATAAAATCAGCAATGCATCCACAATGCAGTTAACAAATGGACAGCAAGGAAGAGGTTACACTCTAAAAAAGTAGAGTAGAAAACAAACACTCAAACACACACAAAACTATACACTGCAAAATGACACAGTGTTTTTATTGTTGTCGTTAATGCCATGTTCCCTTGTCTCCCTTCAGCCAAGACTATTCCCTGGACTCTGCTGTATAAGGAGTACATGAGTCATCTGGTGGATCAGGGCGCTCTGATGCTCACGGTCACCGGACGGGTCAATCAGACCAAACAGATTCTGGCCACACAGTTCAACTTCAGACTGCGCACACCAGACCTCATTATCACTGTAAGCCAATGAGACTCTAGTCGTTATTTGTTATGTATAATGAGCACAAAACATGTCTACATGTTGTTGCATTTTCGTTGCATCTGTAAAGTGTCATAATATCTGTGCACTATATGAAGTCATATGATGCTTAAGTGAGAAACTTAATTTGTTCTCTCTATCAAGATCACGTTCCAGAACCTGCAAATAATCTCTCCATCTGTTGATTGTGTTTGTATGTTTCAGCCTCTAGAGGGCGCTGTGGTGGGTAAAGAGTTGACGGTCAAGATCACGTTCCAGAACCCGCTGTCACAAGTGTTAAATAGTTTTGTTCTGTATAGAGGGATTGGGAATGCAGAGCGTCAGAAAGATCCATATGGATAAGACTTTCAGGGCCCTATTTTAACAATCTGAAACGCAAGTATCAAGCGCAAAACGCAAGTAACTTTGTGGGCGGGTCTTGGGCGCTGTTGCTATTATACCGGCGGGATAAATGACTCTTGCGCCCAGCGCTATTCTAAAATGAAGTAGCTTCATTATTCATAGGTCTTAAGGCCTATTTATACTTCTGCGTCGAACTGCCGCCGTAGCTACGTCGTAGGCTGTGTGTAGCGCGCGTACCCTGACGTGCACCTCTCCAAAAATGTAACAACACGTCAATTCTACGCGCACACAAGCGCTGTGATTGGTCTGCCAGAACCCCTCCCTCGGGGTTTCACATGCTCCCTAGGTGCGCGTCAACGCGGACAACAACACAGAAGTATAAATTAAAACCAACACGTTGCCTACGGCGTATAGGCTCCGACGCAGAAGTATAATGAGGCCTTTACGGTGCGTGTCCACTGGCGCGGTGCGAGCGGAGCGGAGCGAGCGTTTTCAATTCATTCATGCGGACCGGGGCATATAGGAAAAGTGAATATTTTGCACAGATGATTTTCTATCATATCATACAATATCACATCAATTTACATAATTTATTATTATTATTATTGTTTTGTGTGTGTGGCTCAGGGAGGGCGGGGCCCTTTATTGACCAGCTGCCACTTAACCCGTAATATTCCTTGAAAAAAATATTTTCTAAAGTTACTGACAACAAAAATCTACTGTATTTGATATTCACATACCAGGTGGTTTTAGTTGTTTATCCAGTGTCTCTTGAGTTTCCTCCAGTTGAGCCAGTAGCAGAGAGTTCACATTCACATCAGAGTCAGTCCTGATCCCAGTCCAGTTCTTGGTGTGTGGACGACTGTACAGGGATGAGCTCATCTATAGCAGGAGAGAGAAGACTGTTAAATGTGTTTTTAATTTATATTTAAAGTTAGTATATTTTACAAAGTACCTTTCTTTTTTTTAATTGGACTTTATTATTGTGGTAATTTGGTATAAAAAGACAACACAAGAGAGAGGAATGCAGGAGAGTCGGTTTACTAATAACTGCTTATTTTACAGGATTACTCCAGCATGACCTTACTATCCAACAGGACAGAACATTCTACTGTAACAGGTAATTCCCACACAACACAAGCATATACACCCCCTAGCGGTAACAACTGGAGCGGCTAGAACTGTACTCAGTCTACTACAATTACTGTTTCAGTTTCTTTTGTACACTTTCTAAAAGACTGGTTGTACAAACGGTGTGTGGCCCCTTTAAGACTTGTTGTACTTTTAATTGATGCCACATAATCAAAGCAGAAATGAAAAAGAAGTGTCAGGAGGAGTGGAATATGGAAACAAAAGCGAGAATGTTCTACAGTATCCAGAAGAAGGTAGGAGGAATGAGAGAAAATAGTAGAAATAAAAAGGAAGAGGACATTATTTCGAGAATGAGATTCAGGCACACTGGATTAAATAGTACGCTTAAAATAATAGGGAAACTGGGTTGTGTGAGGAGTGTAATAGTAGTGAAACATTAGAACATGGAATTATTAATTGTCGTAGGTATAAGCAGGATAGGATGATATTGAAAGATAGGCTAAGTAAAGTAAAACTTTGATTTGAAATGAAGGAAATATTACAACTGAATTCAGGGCATGTTGGGTATAGAGCAATATTTAGTTTTTTGGGAAAAAACTGGGTTCATTAGAAGGATATGAGTTTAGTTGTTATTAAAATTGTATTAATAATGATGTGAATGATATTGTATTAATATTAATAATTTTATTAGATATTTATTTATTCATTCATTCAGTGAGTAAAGTAGGCTATTTTGATCCACACTCCGTTTCAGAAGGTGGCGGTAATGCACATGAAATAATTGCTTGCCAACCGCCATTAAAAATCAGAAGAAGAAATGATGTTTTGGTCCACGTACAGGCGTAAAGCGCGGATGGGACAGAGAAAAGCTAGGGCTGGGTCTGCCTCCTCCAGGGGCAGCGCTTGAAGGTTCACCACCTGATCCCTGAAAGGAGTGGTGGAAACCTTTGGCACGTATCCGGGCCAGGGTATCAGGATAACCTAAGAGTTGTTCGGCCCGTATTCCAGACAGGTCCCCTACACTCTTGATGTTAACAGTGCAGTCAGGAACACTGTCTTCATTGACAGGATTTTAAGCTCAATTGACTGCAGGGGTTTAAAGGGGGCTTTCTGCAATGCGGTAAGCACCAATGAGAGATCCCAAGAGGGAACGGGGTTAGCACCCCTCAGGAACTTAACAATCAGGTCGTGCTTCCCCACGGATTTACAGACTACTGCATCGTGATATGCGGCAATAGCGGCAACATACACTTTCATGGTGGAGGGAGACAGCCTTCACTCCAACCCTTCTTGCAGGAAGGACCGGATAGCTCTTATCTTTAATGCTGCCTGAATCATAATCATACACTGTTCGTTCGCTGGTCAGAGGAGGACTGGCCCCGACTGAGCCTGGGTTCTCCCGAGGTTTTTTTCTCCATTCTGTCACTGATGTGTTCCTGTTTTGGTTCCTTGCCACTGTTGCCTTGGCTTTTGGCTTGCGTAGTTGGGGACATTTAATATTCAACAATATTATAGATCTGCCTTAAGGTGGACGATGACGCAATTTTCTTTTAGAAGCAAAGTTTGTTGTATTATTTTCATGTTATCACTGTGAAGCTGCTTTGATACAATCTGTATTGTAAAAAGCGCTATATAAATAAAGGTGACTTGACTTGATATATCGGGCATCTCCGGGGGTCTTCCCGGTGAGAAGAACAGGACTCAACGAACAGGTTCCACTTCAGGGTGTAAGCGCGCCTCATAGAGGGGGCTCTCGATGAATAATAGAGTGCTATGATGAGTTACATTTTGGATTTTGTGATTGTATGTTGTTGTGCTTGTTTGTATTATGATGATTTTAAGAAATTTGTACTTATAATACTTAGGTGACAATGTTATGCTGTGGAATTCTGTGATGAGTGTTACGGGGAAAGGTTACACATCATGACAATGGTTTGTCCCACTGGTGTTTAGTGGGAAACTTGTATATTTAATCCATTGTCTGAGCGTGTTTGAGAGGGGGGAAGCTGCATCATGTAGGCCTATACTGTGCAAGCTTTTGAGTATGTCTGAGGTGAGACATGCAGTTTATTCTTTTGGATGTGCCACTATAGGCATTGTTTAGTGGCAGGTTTGCTGCTCACGGCATTTTTTTGTGTGTTTTTTGCACGAGTATAATAGTGTTGCCAAGTCTGATTAATTTCCGCGAACCGGTTCTTTCGGACAGTTCGTCAATGAACCGGTTCACAAACTGATTGTCGGTTCCTTACGTCATCAAGCAATGATGGCACTACGCATTTATTTTCAACAACTCAGTGCCATGTTACAGTATATCAATGAAACATTCAAATAAAATCATTTGTGTCAATGCATATTAAAACATAAAAAAAATGGTATTTGTGTGAATGGATATTGCACATTATTGCCTTTCATTCACTCAGCCTAAGTTAAAGGTATTTGTGGTCACAGTTTCATTCGCGGATCCTTTATGTCAGATATGACTGACCACCAATATTGAGTAGTTTACATCTTGGATAAGATTCCAAAAAGTTTCGCACCTACAGCACACATTACAGACATGCATAAACGCGGATATATTCTACTTGTCTAAAGTATATAGAATGAATAAACCAGTCTTTTAAACTCCTTGATTTTGCTTATCAACTTAAAATATAATCTGAATATAGTAAAATGTATTTACATCTTTCGACAGAAAGGTTTTTGCAGGTTTTAATAAAATGTTATTTAATAACAATAGCCATAATAAGCATATTTCCAGTATGTTCCTCAGGCGGTCATAGACCGTATAGGCTAGTTAACTCACTCATCAGACTCCTCAGTAATCCTCTGCAAACTTCGACCGCTGGTTGAACCGGCTCATTCGAACATCACTAATAAAGTTGCCTCAATTGTGTATTTATTTTTATGTTTTTTTTGTTTTTTTTCATTATGTAGACTGCACCTTCTGAAATGCAGCTTGTAAAATAAATCACATCTGGCATTCGGAAAACTTCCTTCCTAACGCCTCTCGACAACACTCTACATGACAGTGTATTTGCATAATAATTAGCAAGCTGTTTAGTTTACAAGAAATATAAACTGAATTGAACACTTGTCTTTATTCAGATGCTGCAGTTATTACAATATAGGCCTAAACCAAAAATATTTCACAAATAGTTCAATGTTTACAGCTGGAGAGGAGAGAGAGAAAAGGGCTTTAGAAATTTCGTTACAAAATAACATGTAGAAACTCTGGAAAGTTTGAAAATTCGGTATATTATGTAGAATTTCACTGTATAATATTAAATCATATTATGTAAAATGTCATAGTAGATTTAAAAAGCAAAGTATAAATTAGAGTTAAAAGCAGACAAATCTTTCTGTTGATTAGAAAATATAGACATGTGATAAATTGGCCATTCAAATGTAACCGTGGTTAAATACTGGGTAAAACTATAGTTTAGGTTTAAAAATTTAAAAATTTTAAAATTTTAAAAAATTATAGTTTACTATTATCTAGTTTCTTATTACCAGGATATTGTCTGTTTATTAGTACTTACAAAGGACATATTAAGGACCTGCAAATAGGTTTTTGTTTTTTTGCACTTGTACATATTTTGTCTATCACATTTTTATTTACATAATCTAAAAACAGCAATCTTTTCTGTTTTTGTTTTTTTGTTTTTTAACTGACAGGAGTGATGATCAGTGGGTTTGAGTTTTCACCTTCATCATTATCACATGGGCTGAAAATTGGATACAGTTTGTCAGTGAAAGTCTGACCAGTGAAAGAGTAGAGATGAGATCTGGACTCCACGTCATAAAAAGAGACCAGACCCTCCTCATAATCCACAAACACACCAACCTTCTCAGGTGTCAGAGGGAACAAAACAGATGGATTATCAAGAACTACATTTTGATCCTCAATAATCTGCATCATAATCCAGTATCCATCCTCAGGTCTCATCTATACATTTATGCTTTGTTTTGGGGGAATATTTTTTTATGAATTCAAATTAAATACTCGGCATTACTAGTCGTACTAGTCGTTTCTTGTTATTGATCTTGGTGTTAGAGGCAGAATTCTGCTTTCTGCTGGTTAGAGAAAAATATGCAGTGAATATAGTTATTTTTGCTGTTGTTGTTTGAGGTCTGTTGTCGTGTTTTTGCAATGCCACATACATTTGCAATAATGCCACAAAAGTTGCCACTAAAAGTCAAGACTTGATTGTAATCACATATTATTTATTTAAATAATTCAAATGTATAAAAATAATTAACTTTAGAACAAGAAATTATTCAGCATAGGCAGATATGAAAAGGCTTGAAGAGTGAACACTGTGTGTGTGTGTGTGTGTGTGTGTGTGTGTGTGTGTGTGTGTGTGTGTGTGTGTGTGTGTGTGTGTGTGTGTGTGTGTGAGATCATGTGTGTTCGACATTGCATTTGTGCTCTAGTACTAGGCCTTCATTTTTGTGTCTGAAAGTTTTCAGATTTATGCTTGATTACTAAAGTTTGATAAATTAATTAATTTGTGTGGTTTTGAATAAGATTTTTAATTTTTCCATTAATGTTATATTTGTGGGTTAGGATTATTATGTTTTTGCAAGTTTGAATAAATATTCATTTCTATTTTAAACTTTATTTGTATTCACTCTGCCTGTTTAATTCAGCCACACATTTTTTTGTGCCCATTACTGGGTTTCCATTACACATGTACACGCGTTACATCCTTCCCTCGTCTTTAAAGTAAAACTTCTTTAACACGAGTTTACACGTAAAGAACTTTACAGGGTTAGTTTATTTATTACATTTTTGAAACCCAGTTTCCCAGGTCCTTTACAAACTGAACTTAAATTGGATTTAACCCATAATATTCCTTCAAAACATTATTTTCTTAGTTAATAAAAAAAAAAAATCTACTGTATTTGATATTCACATACCAGTTTGACTGAGTTTTTCATTTACTGTCTCTTGAGTTTTCTTCAGTTCAGTCAGAGCTCTATGCAGAGAGTTCACATTCACATCAGAGTCAATCCTGATCTCAGTCCAGTTCTTGGTGTGTGGACGAGTGTTCAGGGATGAGCTCATCTACAGCAGGAGAGAGAGAACACTGTTAAATATGTAAATTTTTATGGTTATAGTTGGGTTCGTACAGATTCTATAAAATTAAATTCCAGGACTTTCAAGGACTTTTCAATACTTTTTTGGATTTCAAGGACTTCAATCAGCACTTATCAAACAATATCTTTATTATTTTTATAAATTACATATGGTATCACTATGGTTCCCTTTCGAGGGAACTCGAACTGCGTCCATAAGACACTTTGGGGAACGCCCTTAGCGTAGCGGCTCTGAAGCATGAATGAAACAGCCAATCTTGATTGGTGTTGCGTCATGACGTAACCTGTGACGGCCAGTGTTGGTCAAGTTACTTGGAAATAGTAATTAGTTACTGATTACTGATTACTTCTCCAAGAAAGTAATCCAGTTACTTTACTGATTACTTATTTTCAAAAGTAATTAGTTACTTTACTAGTTACTTTACTAGTTACTTTTCAAAAACATGATGCATGAAATGAATACGCTATAAAGCAATAGACCTTTCAGCCTAATTCTATTCTTTCTGCATATTCCATCATCTAAAATTTTATCAAATGAAACATTATTTTTTAAAACTTGTTTTATTAGTTTCAGTATTTTAACTTTATGCACATTGCATCAATGACTCACTCATTAAGATGGTCGCCTGCCTCCTCCTACTGGCGGTTTATAAATATTATTTCTATGCACAAATAATATTTCTTATTTGTATATTCAAAAATATTTTAAATAATCTCATTACATTATTTAATGCAGTTTAATTTGATTGGTAACAGCCCTTTAGCATCTTATTATTCTATTTTAATTTATTGATCAAATTTAAGAATTTTAAATGAAAGATGAAGCAAACGATTAGGGAAAAATGGCCTTTATAAAGGTTAAAATATCATAAATATGCCGATTTATATATGTTAAAGCTGACTGAACTGATGAGAATACTGATTCGGAATAAATTATATTTACAACATTTACAACAAAAAAATCTAATTTTTTTCCTGTTCAAACAAATGTTTTTACTCAGACGAGTGAATGACTGACCGAAGGACAAATGAAAAGGCTTAAATGTTGAGCATTTGGTATATATATTTTTATTATTATTCATTTATTTACCCATAAACCTGTCTTTAGGAAGCCATAAGTTACAGTGGCAAGAATACCTTTGTGAAACCTTTGGGGGTGGTGGACAGGGTTTACATTAAGACAGGGGTATGCCTTAGTTAAACGTGCATTTCTTTTCTTTTCTTCCACAGGTGTGCAGTTTTTTATTGCTTGCATTAAAATAATTTTCTCTTGTTTTGTTTTTTAATTTAAGTCTTTTTCTTCTGCCATTCATGCTTATCAGCTCCATGCAATCTTAAGCTTTTCTTGGTTCAGCTGCACACAGTCTGAAAATGTTTTTTGGCAGTTTGCTAAAATAAAAGAGCCATTCTAAGAGCCATCGTTTAAGCTGTTGACTTTTCTACCTTGAGAAAGAACGTTAAACGAACAACTTAAAAAGGCATGACAAATCATGACATAAGACTGACATCACTCACAACGTACCAATGCATTATCCCTCATGAACAAATATAACGTCTGATGTTTGCATACGTGCATACCAGTTTACCATTACGACATCGTTCATGTATAAACATGACGTCTGAACACAGACAAACGGTGCGTGCTGACGCGTCAAAATTCACGCGTTTCGTTTAAAGACTTTTGAACGCGATCGCCTGCCATAGTGTTTACCACTGACTTTGCGGCGCTCACAAGTCACGACTCACGTCACGAGACAGTCTCAGTATAACGCAGTAACGCAGCCTGCTTATGGGGAAGTAACAGTAATCTAATTACTGTTTTTGCAATTGTAATCCCTTACTTTACTCGTTACTTGAAAAAAGTAATCGGATTACAGTAACGCGTTACTTCTAACGCATTACTGCCCATCAGTGGTGACGCCGCGGCATACACGGAAGCTACAAAGGGACGCCGACGCACAACAGAGTTAGCTTTTTGCTCTTCAGCATGCGCTCTGTGTGAAACTGTCTGTCCTATTTGGTGTTATTTGTCCCATAAGAATTGTCCCAAATAAGGTCTGCATTGCAATACAGAATCTATAGTGGCTTGGATCTCGCGTTTGCCGAGGCAGCACGTAGATTACGAGTCTACTCTGCAATAAAGATTATGTGTGGGTGCGAGGCATGCAGAGTCAGCTCCTGAGGGTGCTGTCTGTGTTCATTGAGAAATATCTCGACGCACACAGCCGTGCGTTTTCGGGTGTTTCAGCCTTGCACCCGTTGACTTTCTTCTCGAGAGATGAAAGCCAAATATATCGTGAACGACTCGAATCTCGCGTTTGCCGAGGCAGCACGTAGATTAGAAGTCTGCAACAAAAGGGACACATGCGATCTGTGAAATAATACTGTTTGGGTGCGAGGCATTCACAGCCAGCTCCTGAGGGTGCTGGCAGTGTTCATTGAGAAATATCTCGGCGCGCGTGCAAGAAATCCGTGCGCTGTCGGATGTTTCAACCTCGCACCTGTTGACTTTCTTCTCGAGGGATGAAAGCCAAATATATTGTGACGGCTCGAATCTCCCGTTTGCCGAGGCAGCGTGTAGATTACGAGACTGTATAAATAAATATTAAAACAGTATCGTCTGGTGATTATGGCTGCATTTAATTCTATGGAATTAAAATGATGGAATATTATTTGACTTTGAGAAGTTAGATATTTTAATTCAGCCAAACATCCAGACCGTGTTTCACTTATCCAGTGTTTTTGGCTGCATTTAATTCTTAGGAATTAAAATGATGAGCAGCGAACGTCAAAAATCTTTTTTGATTTTTCCCTGCCAGTCCTCCACTTCAGGGTATCAAAAACGAGATGAAAATGGCTGTATTCCATTGTAAAATATTCCATGGAGGGACAAGCGAGAATTGCTCCTCCGCGGAGCCCTCAGGAAATGCACGCTGTAGTGCCCGCCCAAAAAGCTTGTGGCCAGGCAGTGTTCGCCTATCGGAAACTGTTTTTGATTATTCCCTGCCGGTCCTCCACTTCAGGGTATCGAGAATGAAACCGAAAGAGCCTCCCCTCTGGGGAGCCCTGATAAAATAGATGTCTGGTTCCTGCCATAAAATGTGCTTCGGGACACATCGGTTTCCAGCGAATGCACGCTGCTCTGTCTGCCCCACAGGCTTGCGGCCAGGCAGCGCTCGCGTCCGCACATCGGAAACTGTTTTCGATTATTCCCTGCTGGTCCTCCGCTTCAGGGTGTCGAGAACGAAACTGAAAGAGCCTCCCCTCTGGGGAGCCCTCAGGAAATCGATGTTTGTATCCCGCCGTAAAGTGCGCTTCGGGACACATCGGTTTCCAACGAATGCACGCTGCTCTGTCTGCCCCACAGTCTTGCGGCCAGGCAGCACTCGCGTCCGCACATCCAGAATCGTTTCGACCAAACCCTGCCAGAGAGCTGCTTCAGGGGATCGAGAACAAATCTCGAATGAGACCCGAAGCCAGCGTAATGGAAAAATTTTATTTCCATTGATCTTCAACATATATTGCAACATAATGTGTCACATGTCTATATTGCGGAATGTGAACAGGATACATGTATGTTTGTGCACCTGGCGTAAGCAAGACACACACAGTAAGACAAATGGTTAAGAACCTTTACCTCTTTGGGTATGGAAGATAATTTAGCCAAGGGGGGTTAAAGGGGTCATTCTATTCTAAATCAGCTAGATGTGGCTGGGTGAGTGGAAAACTACAGAGAAAAGACCTTGAAGAAGAAGTGTAAGAAGGGAATTTCCTGGGCTGGGTGTCAGGTCTCGCTCACGTCACGGGGTAGCTGCTCTGATTTTGTGACTAAGCCTCATGGAGGAGAATAAATATCTTTTAAAATACAATTTGATTCTTGGTGTCTCTTATGCAGTGATGATGATTGTTTAATGATTGTTTTTTTGCCAACGAGAGGCTGGTTCCCTTGGGGTACAGACTGCAGTTTGGTTTCTGCCCACCGAAGTTCAACGGGGTGGTCTCTGGACTGTAGTCGACCCAAAGCAGGGTTGGGTATTGGAACAAGAAGTAAACTCCCTGCTGGTAAAGGAGGCTATAGAACATATTCCTCCGCCAGACAGGGAGTCTGGGTTTTACAGCCGCTACTTCATAGTTCCCAAGAAGGATGGGGGTTGCGTCCAATATTAGATCTCAGGCACTTGAATCGATCTCTGGGGAGGTTCATGGTTCAAGATGCTCAACATCGTGAATCAAATTCAATCCGAGGATTGGTTTGTCATGATAGATCTGAAGGACGCTGTAACGACCTGTGTTTAGCTTGTTTTCTACTGCTCTATGTTTCTTCCTTTTCTTTCTCTTGTTTTCTCTAATTCCAAAAAGGTTAGCCAATCATGGGTTGTAAGCAGCCATTGGTTGCCCAGTTGGGGCGGGGTCTTTAAAAGGACGCTGCTGAAACTCATCGAGGAGCTCATTCTTGGTTCGGTCGCACATGGGTTGAGAGCTCCGGAATCCCTCCTCCGGCCGATGATCAAATTGTGTCTTAGAGACTTTAAAATAGTTTAAGTGAACGTGCATCTTGTGAAAACCTCTGAACCGTTCTCCTATGTCCAAACCATCTTAACAGTGTTGAGCGTAGGGGTGTCCTGCCTTGTTTATTTTAAAATAGTTTGATCTCTGTTTTTGGGCAGGGAGTTAGGTAAGATAAATGTATTTTCTTTTGTTATTTGATTAGGTTATTAATTTTCCCCTCTTTTCTTTCTATATTCGTTTTGTTTGTTATTTTGGCCTTTTGGACACCCTGAAGAGTTGCTCTTTATTTCACTTGTCATTCTTTAATAAACGTATTACCTTTTTGATTCAATTTTGTGCATTTGTTTTTGATTATCGACCGGAGTGATGCATGCTGGGATTCCATTTCCACAACCCAACTAATTATTTATTACGCCTCTTTAGTGTTTTATATTCCCCTAGAGGCGGGGCGTAATAGACGCATACTTCCACATATCCATCCTTCCATCTCACAGGAAGTTCCTGAGGTTCGCTTTCAGGGGCGAAGCGTACCAATATCGGGTTCTTCCGTTCGGCCTAGCTCTCTCCCCTCAAACATTTAACAAATGCATGGATGCAGCTCTAGCACCGCTGAGGCTTCTGGGTGACTGGCTGTTTTTGGCCCAGTCACAAGAGCTGGCAGTTCGGCATTGAGATGTCGTCCTTGCCCACTTCCAGAGCCGGGGGTTGAGACTCAACACGAAAAAGAGCATGTTGGCACTAGCCCAGAGAACCACGTTCCTGGGAGTGGTGCGGGACTCTGTCACGATGCGGGCACAATTGTCCCCTGCACGGATCGAGTCCATCCTGGCCACGGTGACCAGGATAAAGCTAGGCCAAGCCATCACTGTAAAACATTTTCAGAGAGTGTTAGGGCTCATGGCAGCAGCGTCCAACGTCATTCCATTCGGCCTGCTGCACATGAGGGCCCTGCAGTGGTGGTTGAAAACCAAGGGGTTTTCCCCGAGGAGGAAGCCGTTCCGCATGATCAGGGTTACGCGTAGATGCCTTCGTTCCCAATCTATGTCCCAAGGCCCCGTGCTGGGAGCGTCATGTCGCCTCCCTCACGGGCTGGGGCGCGGTCATGGATGGCAGGGCACTGAGGAGCTTCCTCCCAGACCTCAGGGGTCACCACGTAGACAATGTGTCGGTGTTCTCCTACTTGATTCATCAATATTCACCCTCGACCAGACCTATGGAAACTTTGGGCCTGACCCCTGAGGGGGCTCAGTACCTAGAGGTGTGTCGCTATTGGACACTTAATTGTGATTATTGCTGTTCTGAGGTTTTTTATAGGCTACTGTTGACTGTTTTATCGTTGTTTTTTGAAGAAGCAGCAGCATTACTCTTGCCTCGGAGAAAACAACACGGGCATAGCGACAATTTTGCATATAAATTACTACTTGAATTACAACCTGTGGGCAGTTTTTCTACATCCTTTTGTGAACGTCGATGTACACTTGTATGCTGCACAGCATGTCATCTTAAAAGCGCCGTCGGAGCTACCAATCTCTGTATAACGGGCGTTGGAGCCCTCTGCTGGTAAGGAATCGTAAGATGGCCGCTCAAACACTTCCGGTGGCTTCACTGCCTACTGGCAGTTTAGAACGTCATGAGCTATACAGTCATTATATAGATCAGTGTATGTGTTACTATATTGCGTTTAATATTCCACTAATAAGATACATTTACTTCATAGACAACCTTCTTTTTTATCCCCATTATACTCTCTGTCATGAGTTTTTCTTTTGTCTGGACACACACACTGTACAAAAACTGCCTGGTAGGCCTATTTGGTTGTTGGTATCGGAGTATTTTTACAAGTACATGAGCTCGGTATCGGTGCATCCCTATTTTTTATTATTCAAGAAATTTACAAGTACCTCTTCAAAAATATGTCTATTTTCAAGGGTTTTCCAGGACTTAAACTTCAAACAATCAAATTCTTTAAGCACCTTGTACAAACCCTATGTTTTACTTTCACACACATTTAAGTCATTTTTCAAATTTGACTTTATTACCATTTTATTACCTTTTGTACAATTTCTAACAAACGGTTATGAATAAAATGTTCAAGCAGCTCATCATGTTTGTGAACAGAGAGTTTGTCCTGCATTATTGTACATGATGACTTGATGGGACAGATGTTGACAGACCTGTATGAGATGTAGATGATCTTCAGTGTGTGAGAGCTGCTCCATGTCAGTGTTTCTCCTCTTCAGCTCAGTGATTTCCTGATGCAGCTCTTTAATGAGATCTTCAGCCTGTTTCTCTGCTGCTTTCTGCTGTTCCTCCATCATCTTCAGCTGCTCAGACTGACATCTCTCAATGGAGCGGATCAGATCAGTGAAAAGCTCAACACTGGAGGATTTCTCTTTCTCTGTGTTTCTCTGATAAATCAGAACAAATAGAAGATATGTCTATTAAGTTTTATCTTTTTAATTGAGAACCTTTATTAAGCAGATTGAAATATTATAATGCATTATAAATTTTACAATGTTTTAACTTCCACTCACCTTTCTCAGATCTACTGAATACTGGATCTCTTTAATCTTCTTTATTCTCTTCTGGATCATCTGCTGCACATCAGTTTGTCTTTTAGCCAGATGATTCTACATACAGAGAAAAACAGATAAATTTATCCTCTGAAAAAAATATCTTATTAAAAGTGGCTGGAAATGTCTTTGAGGATAACATTCTTAAAATGTTGAAAAAATCAGCTTTATAGCAGATTTATAATGAAAAAAAGACTATTGGCAGTTTAAAGATAGGGTAGGAAATTTTGAGAGGGGGTAAAATCTCTGCGTGGCAGGGGGAGCTGCCACTCGACCTGTCACTCAACCCGTCACTGCTAGGGGCAGGCGCATTTAACGGTGACAGGTCGGTGTCATTTAACGGTGACATTTAATGGTGACGCGTCACCGTTAAATGCGCCTGCCTCAGGACCAGTCACGGATATATGCGCCTGCCACTCGACCAGTCACGGATATATGCGCCTACCTCGGGGTCGTTTAATCCGGCGTTTAATCCTGTCGCGCCTGCCTCAAGATCTCTCACTTTTTAAATCTACCAGATCTCAATCTGATGCACATGTGCAAACAGACAGTGCAATCCTGCTCTTATATGCCATCTTATCTTACATTGTATTCACACTTTTTGTTCATAATGGAGCGCGCGTGTCAGCTCCAAGCGTTTCGCCTGCCTCAAGACCTCTCACTGTTTATGTACCAGAGACACTCCGATTTATGCACATGTGCAAACAGACAGTGCAATCCTGTTTCCAATCTATTTGTCATCTTATCTTGTATTTTATTCCCTCTTTTTGTCCATAATGGAGCGCGCGTCACATCACCTATAGCGTCGCGCCTGCCTCAAGATCTCTCACTGTTTAAATCTACCAGACACTATGATTGATGCATGTGTGCAAACAGACAGTAAAATACTGCTCCAACTTATCTTATATTTTATTTGCTCTTTTTGTCCATAATGGAGTGCGCGTCACATCACTTTAGTGTCGCGCCTACCTCAAGATCTCTCACATACTAGACACTCTTAATGCACATGTATAAACACACAGCAAAATATTGCTCTTATTTGCAATCTTATCTTATATTTATTCCTCTTTTTGTTCATAAAACAAAACCATCGCGCCAGCCACAACTTAGTATCGCGTCTGCCTCAAAATCTCTCACTTTTACTGCCTGATACTTTACTTTTATGAAGGGAAAAGCATACGAAGATTCCTCACTACATCAGTTTGTTTTATAGCTCAGGCCTATCTATTTGAATTTATTTTATTTTATTTACTTTTTTTTTTTGTGTGCAAATGATTGTTTTTAGTGTAGATCACAATTATTAGGCTACTTGTGATCGATATTCTGATAAAGGTCTATGTAGAAATTACGGTTGTGTCAACCAAGTAATTAATGTCCTAGCTCCCACCTTTCACATTAGATGTTTGTGTGAAAAACTGTCAAAATAACAACTGGCTTGTGCAAAATATTGCCGTGTCCTCTTTTTTATTTTTATATGATAGATTAATCAATAAAATGCTGTCAATTTCACACTCTAAATTCACTATGGGCATATGAGTCCATTTGTGTTGGATTTGCCATACCGGTGTTGATTTTTTAACGTCACCGATTGGAAAAAAACCCATGCATGCGCTAATTTCTATTTATTTTAATTATTAAAATACAATTTTGTTCTTTGCCTGATCAAGTGTTTTTGTTTGTTTTGCAGTTCTCATTGATGCAAATTCAAAGACCTCATCCTTAAATGTTGATATTCTGCAATATTCTGAAAATGAAATGAAATAAAATAGCCTATAAAACAAACAATTCGATGTAGTGAAAACTCTTCGTCTGCTTTTCGCTTCAGCATGTCAATCGGAGTATCAGACAGTAACAGTGGGAGATCTTGAGGCTGGCGCGATGCTTATAGGAGCCAACAAGCACGCTCAATTATTAATAAAAAGAGCGAATAAAATGTAAGATAAGATGGCAAATAAGAGCAGTATTTTAATGTCTGTTTGCACATGTGCATCAATCAGAGTGTCTGGTAGACTTAAACAGTGAGAGATCTTGAGGCAGGCGCGACGCTGATAGGTGACGTGACGCGCGCTCTATTATGGACAAAAAGGGCGAATAAGCTATATAAGATGACAAAAAGGTAAATAAGAGCAGAACTGGACTGTCTGTGTGCTCTTGTGTCGGAGTATCTGGTAGATAAAAACAGTGAGAGATGACGTAAGCAATGACGTAAGCAATGACGTACATCCGAGTGAACGAGACGGAGGGAAGTTAGCGTGTGAAGGGCATGACCATTTTGGACTAGTACGCAGCACCAGACTTCATTGCATAGAGGGAAGAACGTAGTGTTCAAGATGCCATCTACCTGCTGTGTTATAAACTGCAATAGTCGTTCTCACGATAGAAATGGCATAAAGCTTAAGAACGGAATTTCCTTTTATCGTTAAAAGAGAGAGGGCCCTATTTTAACGTTCTGAAACGCAAGTATCAAGCGCGAAACGCAAGTAACTTTGTGGGCGGGTCTTGGGCGCTGTTGCTATTATACCGGCGGGATAAATGACTCTTGCGCCCGACACAAATCTAAAATGGGTTGGTCTGAAGTAGCTTTATTATTCATAGGTGTGGTTTGGGCGTAACGTGAAATAAACCAATCAGAGCGTCATCTCAAATCCCCTATAAGAGCAGGCACGCTTGTTGCCTGCTCTTATAGGGGAATTGCCAGGCGCACGCCAGGAGCGGTTCACAGCCGAGGAGACCGACGTTCTCATCAGGGCCGTAAAACACAGAGAAGTGACATTGGGGATGGAGAAACACACCCAAATTAACTTTGGTTAAACAGGCGTATGATAATTTGGGTAAATCGTATGATAATTTGGGTAAATGTGTAAGCTAGATGTATGCTTTTATTATAAACTATTTATCTATCTATCTATCTATCTATCTATCTATCTATCTATCTATCTATCTATCGTAATAATGTATGATTTGCAAAAATGAAAACTGCTGCTTCTGTGTAGATGAGAGAATCAAAGTGTATGCGCGTCGTGCACACGCTACATTGATTATGGCCAAGCATGCGCCCTTAAAATAGCATATGAATAACATGCGCAATGCTCCACTGATTTTAAACTAGTTTTTTTCGGACAGTGGCAGAATTGTTTTCTAAACCTGTAAAATAGCATGAGGGAACGTTCGCGCCGGAAAACACGTGTGTACAAAGTGTATTTCTTAGTTAACCGACGTGCGTCTGTGGAGGGAAAAGTCCGCTGTGCGCGGGTGCAAAATAGGAATGATACATGCATCGGTATACAAAGTCAATTGCGCTGGGTGCAAGATAGGGCCCAGAGAGAGAGAGAGAGAGAGAGAGAGAGATTTTGGTTTAGTTGGGTGACAGTTGTAGGTTACATTTTGACAAGAGTTTACAATTTGACAAAAGCACAATGTTGTGTTTTATTGCGTGTACACAAATATAAGTAAACACTTAGCAGTTTGAATGATGTCCTGTATGAGCAAAATGACGGAGTATGTTTTTATGTTTCCACTGTTCGATCGCGCCCGCGCCTCTCTCTCACACGCACGCACACACACACACGCGTTGGTTTGTTGAAGTCTTACTGCATGCAGATAGATGAGAGAGAGTGAGGAGTGTGGACGACAGTTTTCTGCCCCACTTTTACAATTTCCAGCTCCATTATTTTCATGCCAGAACACTAGCCTACTATGCCAGCCCATGGAAATGGGCCAAACATACCCATGATTCTTTGCTTTCTGATGACGTTGCCGCCCAGTTGGTCACATGTCTTAGCGATCTCTATAGTGGCTGGCGCGACGCTTAGTTAGAGCCACGAGAGACGCGCTCAATTACGAGTAAAACAAGCGAATAAAATATAAGAAAAGATGGGAAAAAGGTATAAGAGCAGGATGGCACTGTCTGTTTGCTCTCGTGAATCAATCGGAGTGTCTGGTAGATGTAAACTGTGAGAGATCTTGTGGCAGGTGCGACGCTTAGTAAGAGCCATGAGACGTGCTCAATTACGGGCAAAAAGAGAGAATAAAATATAAGATAAGATGAGAAAAAGGTAAATAAGAGCAGGATTGCACTGTCTGTTTGCTCTCGTGTATCAATCGGAGTGTCTGGTAGATGAAAACAGTGAGAGATCTTGTGGCTGGCATGACTCTTGTTGAAGAATTTTCCCTGTCTCATGTGATAGTCTGAATGCTGAAATGCCCAGCAGAAAATAGGTCACAAGGATAAGAGAATGGAAAAGTACCCAAAAAGTCTGTAAATACAGGTGCTGGGATGCACTGGCAGAAACATGTTTTTTGAGATGTTCCACCAATAGAAGAAGGTTTAGGGAGAGATGTATCTAATGGTGGCAAGGCCACAAGGGTGACAAAGAAGAAGAGATAGTTATGAGGGTGCCCATTGGGCACCTAGCGATAACAAAAAGTATAAGACATGAACACAGGCCATTGTAACCTCAGATGTCCAGATGGCCAGCTAGCTTCTCACTTTGTTGCTTGTCAATAAAGTTAATTCTTCTAACCTGGAAACTCGACTCTGAGAAACTTCTTTGTGACCTGAACTAAGGACTTCGAATTTGCTACAGTATAACTTAATAACTACTTTGAGACCTGAACCAAAAAGAATTTGCCACAACACTCTTAGGTGCCGAGACTGGTTATATCCGTGACTGGTCGAGTGTATACATAGCATATATATATATATATATATATATATATATATATATATATATATATATATATGTATACATTGCATAGTCTTGTTTTGTGTTACACTGCAATTCTGAGTGCCTGTATCCTGGTTTATCTTCTCTTGTCTTGGTCTTGTTCTTCTGCCCATTGTCCTCGATATACTTATTTGCCTGTGTTTTTGGACTATCATTTGGATTGTTTGCTTTATGGTTTACAATTGTTGTACGCTCAATGGCTAGAGAATACCCATAATGCACTGATTGATCATATCATTTTTTTACAGTGTGCTTCAGGGAATTTCATTTTGTAACACCAGCCAATGTGTCATCCATATAAGGTTATAAAGCTTATAAAGGTTTAATTGTTTTGTTTGTAACTCTTTACCTTCTTCTCTTGACTCTCCTCCTCTATAGGAACAGTGTTGTGAGTCCTGTGTTCTCCTTCAGCACAGGACAGACAAACACACGTCTGATCATCTCTGCAGAACAGCTCCAGAGGTCTCTCGTGTTTCTGGCATATATAATCCTCCAGATTTTCCACGGCGTTGATCAGTGTGTGTTTCTTTAGACGTGGGACTCTGAGATGAGGCTCCAGATGAGTCTCACAGTAAGAGCTTTGACACGTCAGGCAGGTCTTCACTGCTTTCTGCTTTCTTCCATCACAGAAGTCACAGAACACTTCAGATCCTCCTAGATTGAGCTTCTCCTTAAAGTGTTGCACAACCTCTCTGAGTGTTGTATTAATCTTGAGATCAGGTCTTTTGCTGAATTTTTCTTTACAGAGTGGACAGAAGCAGGTCCGTGAGTTCGGCCAGCACTTGATCAGGCAGGTTCTGCAGAAGTTGTGTCCACATGGAGTGGTGACTGGATCAGTGAACACTTCCAGACAGATGGAGCACTGGAGCTCCTCATTTAGTGCTGGACCACTGAAGGATGCCATGGCTGAAAAGATAAGTAATGACGACAATACATCATCTGCATTGCTGAAGAGAGCAACTTTCATAATACAAGTAATGTTCACTGAGTAAATTAGTTTGTGTTCTAAAATGTATGTTGCATGGTTAAAAATTATTATTACTAAAATCTGTACTATGAACCACTGGCAAGCAGTCAAAGCAGCCATACGTGCCTTAAACAGGCATATGAGTCAGCAGTTTCTGACAGGAAGTTCCTCCACCACTAACTCTAACCTCACTGAGCCTATAAGCTCCGCCTCTGACTGCCAGTCTGAGACTGCTGGACTTATACTTTAGATGGCTGTAGTTAGATCTATTAGGCTGCAAAAGAATCATCTAAATACAGAAACTAAACTTGTCTCTGGGAGCCACAGTACAGCAATCCATTTTTTACAACACCATTTTATACAATCATGAAAAGGTCTTTATATATATATAAAAGTTATATGTAAAAGACAGCAAAGGAAGGGGTGAAATTGTAATTTTTCAAACAAATAACCCACTAAGCAAACATCTGTACACACCGGGTGTCAGTTTTTTTAATGGACTTCTACTAGAAAAATCTGTAACACTTTATAATAACTGCATGCTATTAATCATTAGTTAAGCATTACTAAACAGTTAATTCATCATTTATAAAGCATTCATTGACATTAATAAGGAGTTTATAAATACAACTATAAATGCTTTACTCTTGATTTATAAGCATATCTATAATGTGTTTAATAATTGTATTTTCATACTTTATTAATGATCAATTTATCATTTCTAAATGAAGTATAGCATTATTTACAAACCAGGTACATTATTTACCATTATTTACAAACTAGGTGTTGTCATTGATTCATAAGATCATTTAGAAGGTGTAAGTAAACATTGTAGATTCAGGTTATAAAGCAGTAAGTAGTGGTCAGTTCACTATGTTTGTGAGCTCATCTAAAGTGAGGACTAGTTATGCTTTGTAAAGCATTTATAAAGGAGATTTAAAGACTCATTTTTCTTCTAAACAGAAAAACGAAAACAACAGTGATACAGAACATAACAATATTTAACAGCTTTTAAATCTCCTTTATAAATGCTTTACAATAAATAGTCCTCACTTTAGATGAGCTCACAGAAATAGTTAACTGACCACTACTAAATGCTTTATAACTACCTGAATTAACCATGAATTACAGTAGAAATACATGTTAATAAAGCATTTATTAACTATTACTATATGTCTGAATAATAATATGTATTTAAACAGTTTATTAATCATTTACTCACACTTTCTAAGTGATCTTATGAACCACTGACAACTCCCAAATAACCGGTTTGTAAATAATGCAATACTTCATTTAGAAATGAAAAATTTATCATTAATAAAGTATGAAAATACAATTATTAAACACATAGATATGCTTTGAAATCAAGAACAAAGCATTTATAACTTTATTTATAAACTGCTTAATGTCTATTAATGCTTTATAAATGACGAATTAACTGTTTACTAATGCTTAACTAATGATTAATAGCGTGCAGTTATTATAAAGTGTTAAAAATCATTTAAATTGTTCATTCGTTCATTCTGTTGCTAGTTCAAGTACTTCCTGTTTATAAAGTCTCTAAAGTGTTAAGTGACCACAAATAATCAAACTGTGATTTATGTCATTTTTTAAATGACAGTATTTTTACCAACAATCTGATGCTCTTCATGCTACCAAACTACAGAACTAGCTCTAACATTTCCATCGCTTACCTGTGAGTGAATATCAGATCTGGTCATTAATTTCAGAGTTTCTGAAATGAAATGCTGTTGTTTGATGAAGCTTCCTGTTCATCTGTTTAGTTTCACTTTCACTGAAATCTTTTACACACTTGCAGTGATACTATAGCTCTGCCCATAATCATAAATATGGAACAGTTCATAATTCATCCCTGCTGAGTGTGTAAACAGTGCAAGAAACTTTTATCAAGTTATCAGTTATCACAATTGCAGCTTGATAGAAACGACACACGCTAAACATATTTCACAGTGAATGAAAGCATGTTAAAAAAGTCCAGACTCCTGCCCGTATAAAACGCAAGGCCCTACAAAGGGCTGAAGGTTTGGTGACAGGCCGGGGTGACTGTCCCCCAGTTAGTGCTGCGTTGCCACGCCTATCTCGGGACTCGGCCGTGAATCCAGTGCTGAAGCAGACTCATATGAAGCAAACCAAGCGGCGTTACTGCGGCTGTGGATGCCATATACCCAAAGAGGTTTTGAAAATGTTTCAGTGGGGCAGCTGTCCTGTGCTTGAGTGAATTCAAGCAATTCAACACCGACTGAGCATGTTGCTCTGTGAGTCGTGCTGTTAGGTTGACCGAGTCCATCTCCATACCGAGAAAAGAGATCCTCTGCACGGGGGAGAGTTTGCTCTTTTCCCAGTTGACCCGAAGCCCCAAAGCTGACTGAGGTGAACAGCACCCTGTGTTCGCACAACTGTTCTCACGACTGGGCCAGTATGAGTCAGTCGCCGAGGTAGTTGAGGATGCGAATGCCGTGTTCTCTCATAGGAACATGACCTCCGTGAAGACAAGAGGCTTCAGGGACAGCCCGAAGGGGAGGACTTTGTACTGAAATGACTGACCCTCGAACGCAAAGCAAAGGAACCGTCTTTGTTGATGGAGAATAAAGACATGAAAGTATGAATCCTTCAGGCCGATTGCTGCAAAAGCAGTGGGGAAGCGAGGTGGAGCGCAGGGACCCTACTCAGAAGGCATAGTGTCCAGAGGTGGGGTCTGAGTGCGCGGTGCAACATTTACCTGGCTCCACGGTTGGGCAAGGGGCGCGTGAGATGGCATAGCGTTCTCGAACCGGACCCCGCTGCCCGCTGGCGATAGGAGAGGGGTATGAGACTGTCATCCTCCTGTGACCCTGAGATAAAGGAAGCTGCTCTTCAATTGATAAGCAATAGACAAAAATATGAAAATACAGAGATTTTTTTTTTGTACAATCTACATATTAGCCACGATGCAGCAAAAAGTACACAACAATGAAGGGGTGACACACTAGATATCAAGAATGCAAAATAGACACAATTTTGCATTTTGGTTGCATCTGTAAAGTGCCATAATAGCATAACTCTCTTAGATCTCAAATCTCAAGATCACATTCCAGAACCTGCTGTCAAGAACGTTTTGTTCCATATAGAGGGATTGAGAATAGTGTAAGAAAGATCTAGTAAGGTTAAGACTTTCAGTGTTTAACTGCAGTTTAATTTCAGCTGTGACGTGTTCATGCATTTTAGATATGCTTAAAAACATAAATTGTACTTCATTAAATATGATATCAAAAGTGTAAAAAGATTCCAGAGAGTTGATATTGTCTTTGTGTCTGTCAGTGATGTGGAGAAGCTTGCGACGGTTACACTGATGGAGAAGTTTGTTCCCACCGTCTCCGGCTCTCAGAAGCTCCTGGCATCGATGGACTGCCGTCTTCTCACTCAGGTGCACGGAGTTGCTGATATTGTGCTCAAACCAAAGTCAAAAACACTGTCATTGTGAAGTCTTCTAATGCTCTCGCTTCTCTTGAAGAATATGTACTAGATTTAAGGATCATCTGCATTGAATAATAATTCTGTACTTTTATTCACAACTGATCCACCAGGTTTTATTCATATCCTGTCTGTCTGTTGTAAAATTCATCTAGATATTCATGTGTATTTGCATAACAATTAGAAAGTTGTATAGATTATACTCAATATCAGTAATAGAATTGAACGTTTGTATTTATTAAGATGCTGCAGTTATTACAACATAAACCAAAATCACAATATTTCACAAGTAATTCAATGTTTACAGCTGGAGAGGAGAGAGAAAATGGCTTCAGAGATTTCCTTACAAAATAACATGTACCATGTTTGGAAATTTAGTATATTATGTAGAATTTCACAATATAATATTAAATCATATTGTAGGGTTGAAAATAATCAAAGATATTTGAAAATGAACAAAGACATTTGTTTTTACTGTTTCAATCTCCCTCTTTCTTCCCCAAGGACTGTTTGTAATTCCTAAAGGCACAGAGGTGCTGATAGTGATCAAGGCCTGTAGGCCAAAATATGTGGACAACCAGTGTTTTCTGATTGTCACACCTTTAGTACGATGGGGGAAGGTGTAATGATCTGATTGGACAGTTTGAATGTCTCACTTTTGGGTTACAGTCATGGTCAAGGAAGGGATAAAAGAAGATTGTAACATTTGCTCTGGCTCTTTTTTTCTCTTCTCTTTTCTAAAGCCCCTCTCTCTCTCTCTCTCTCTCTCTCCCCCCATCTATCTATCCCTCACGTATAATTTTTTCATATATGCTGGGTATGATTATTGATTTTAAGTTTTTATCATCTAATACATACATTTTGTTACTGTTTAAAGTTTAACCATAACAAAATTGTCATTAAACCCTTTCAATTACAACTAATGTGTAAACTTGATTTGGTATTGACTTTGAAGTGCTACCTATTGCAATACAATATCATCACCCTCTAGCAACGCTCTCCCACACATTTAGCTATTGTAACTGCGCTTATTTCCGTCGTTGGTATAAGTAGCAGTGGGTGGTAATAAGACAAGAAATGTACAGTTTTCTACCGTCTTGCTGATAATGTTTCTTTAGTCATTCAGCAGTCTTGCAACCTAAACCCCTGTAAGAAAATCACCCTTACAATGTCATAGATTTGAAAAGCAAAAGCAAACAAATAATTGTGTTGATTCGAAAATATAGACTCCTTATAAGCTGGCCATTTAAATGTAACTTACATTTTTTTCACACAACATAACTCACAAATATAATATTTCATTAAAGTAGATGTTTTGTCAGTGACTGATTTTTAAGGGCCTGAATATAGTTTTTTTTTTTTTTTTTTGCACTTGTACACATTTCGACTATCACATATTGTAAGAAAGAACTTCTTGATTGTGGTTTGTGCAAATTCTTTTTATATATATATATATATAAAAACAGCAATCTTTTCAGATTTGTTTTTCATTTTTCATTTTAACGGTGTGATAATCAGTGGTCTTGAATTTTTACCTTCATCATTACGGCCTGGGTTAAACACTGGATAGAGTTTATCAGTGAAAGTCTGACCAGTGAAAGAGTAGATATGAGATCTGTATTTCACGTTATAAAAAGAGACCAGACCCTCCTCATAATCCACAAACACACCAACCTTCTCAGGTCTCACTCTCAGAGGGAACATAACCGATGGATTATCAAGAACTGAATATTGATTCTCATCAGTCAGACCCAGAACCCAGAGTCCATCCTCTGGTCTCGGTGTGATCCTCCCCTTCCTGTTAATGGATTCTTTGATCACTCCTAAATCCCACTGAGTCTTTCCCTTCACCTGCACCTCATAGTAAAATCTCCCTGAACTGAATCCCTCCTTTGCCAGAACACGAAAACCCACATTAAATCTCTTTGGGTTTTCTGGGACGTCCCGCTTAACGTCTCCACGACTGACTTGTTTTCCATCATTAGACAGGATGAGAGATGGATTCGCTGTATCAGGATCCAGAGTCACATCCACTGAGAGAGATCAGACATTATCAATCAACTTCAGAGCAAACATTTTCAGATGTACCGTATATAATAGATTAACAAAGTATTGTAAGTGTATTGAAGAAAATGGTTTCAATCACACTGTACCTGCAAACTTCTGCACAAACTTCAACCCTGTGGACACAGATAATGACGAATTATTTATAGCAATAATTTGAGGTTAACAGTGAGTTTCTCTCACTGTCAGCATCTATAGCATGCAAATGATGCTCGTCCCTCAGTTTGTACAATAAAATGCAGAATGTGGTTACAGTAAATATACTTATAATGGAGGTCTATGGAACAAACATTGAGGATTTAAAGTGCCCGTATTATGCTATTTTAAAGTCTCCTGATGTTGTTTTGGAGTCTCCTACAACAGGTTTACATGCATCAAAGGTCAAAAAACGGTTTAATTTTCTCATAGGACATAATGCCGAGTCGACTGATATCCAATTGTTCCATTTTGACCAATTTGAATTTTGTACTAAAATGCTGTATTTATTGAACGCATGAATGTATCATTACAAAACTTGGTATGGGTCATCGGCATGATGCTCTGAAAGAGTCTGAGAAGTTTTGGCCGAGTTAGGCCACTCCTTGCCGAGTGTAACAATACCAAACATTCTAGGTTTTGCTTTATGGTTATTTTAAAGTTGTAAATTTACACTTAAAAAACTTTTGCTAATATCAACGAAGCCGTTAGACAGATCGAGACAAAACCACCATAGGAATTTTGGAAACATAGATCGTTGACTATACGTTGATGCCCAAATGTCAAAATTTTGACAGTAAGTGGCAAAAAAATCGAATCAAAGTCGCCCATGGGTCATTTCTTATACTCTCGTACATATAAATGTCTATTACTCCAAAACAAAATGAGATATTTTCACCAAATTTGACACACACACACACACACACACACACACACACACACACACGGGCTCACTCTGAGAACACATAAAAAAGCGGTGGAACTGTGCCTTGGTGGCGCAAATAGAACAAAACAAGGACATTGCCATTAATTACAATATAATATCATGATATTAAATGCAACACTTTACGAATGCATTGGTGTACTGTTACAAAACTCGGTAAGTGTCTTGATAATCCATTAAATCATATTTTTAGTTACTGTATATGATTTTTCTGCCATTTTACCTAAAATAATCTTTAAATGTCTTTAATTTCTCTGCTGCAGTTGGTCTGACACTCCCAGCCATGTTGGCATGTCTTATTGTCTTCTTTCCGCTTGGCCCCGATAATTGCTGCTTGCAGCTATATTTTATAATTATAATTATTGTTTTGTGTGTGTGGCTCAGGGAGGGCGGCACCCTAGCGACCTTTATTGACCAGGCACCACTTAACCCATAATATTCCTTGAAAAAAATATTTTCTTAGTTACTGACAAAAATCTACTGTATTTGATATTCATATACCAGTTTGATTGAGTTTTTCATTTAATTTCTGATTAGTTTTCTTCAGTTGAGCCAGAGCTCTATGCAGGTACACATTCACATCAGAGTCACTCCTGATCTCAGTCCAGTTCTTAGTGTGTGGACGACTGTCCAGGGATGAGCACATCTACAGCAGGAGAGAGAAGACTGTTAAATATGTTATTAATTTATATTTTAAGTTAGTATATTTTACACAGTACCTTTCTAACTGTCACGGTTCTGTTAATTTGGACTTTTTATGTCTCACCTCCTTCTGCTTGAGTTAGTCATTTGTTGTCTTGGTTACTCATTATGTTCAGCTGTGCACTTATTATCTCCCTCATTATCACCTGTACTTAAGTTCTGTTTTTTTTAAAAAATATTGTTCAGTCTCGTCTGTGAATAGATGTGGTGTACTTTCTCCTGCCTTCTTTGTTGTGTATCTAGTGAATTATCAAGTAAAGAGACTGTCTGAACTAATAAGACCTCTTCGTGTTTATCTACACCGCCAGTTCGTGACACTAACACAGTTAACCCTTGAACAGGCAAGTGAAAAATGATTTTAAAAAATTATTTCATGTCACTTTTAATATCATCTAGACTTTGTCACAGTGTCTGGTTGTGTTTCCCTGGGTTGTCACTAGAGGTCCTCGTTCTCACGGTGTCTTTCACATTTGACTTCAATTCCCAGCATTCTGTCTGTCACTCATCAGTTCATTGGACTCAGCTGTTTCCCATTACCTTATTAGATCTGTGTGTATATATACCCTGGCTGTTTCTGTGTTAGTTGTCGAGTCCTTGTTAGATGTCCTCACACTTCCTGGTTGGTTTCTTGCCTGTTCCTGTGTTTTGTTATTCTTGTTGGATTGCTCACATGATATTTGACCCTTGCCTGGACTGGATTACGCTTTACGGATTACCCCAAATAAATATATCTAACTGCACTTGGATCTGTTGTCTCTCCATTGTGTGTGTCGTGACAGAAGGACTCGACCACTAATAGATCCAGCAGTACGGGTACGATCCGGTCGGTATGTGGATCCCGCGTAGCGATATTTTTCCTCCGGGAGAGGATGAAGGATCCTCGATTTCTTTGTTTGCATATTTTTCAATGTGTGCTAGAAGGAATGAGGAGACCATAGCCGCCAGGCTTGTACAGGAGACGGTAACTTCCCCAGAGATGGTAAGTTCGATGCCACCGACACGCCATCATGGACGGAGGAGGAGGAGGAGACACAGGCCGTCTGCCCAGCCAGAGACTGTTCACGTTCCATCTGCCCAGCCAGAGACTGTTCACGTCCCGTCTGCCCAGCCAGAGACTGTTTGCGTCGCGTCTGCCCAGCCAGAGACTGTTCACGTCCCGTCTGCCCAGTCAGAGACTGTTCAGGTCCCATCTGCCCAGCCAGAGATGGTTCAAGCCACGTCTGCCCAGTCGGAGACAGATCGGGAGATGCCCATTCTCATGGCCGGGGGGGCACTGATCGGCTATTTAGAGCGTTTAGCTCGGATCCTGGAGACGCCCTTTAAACCTTCAGTGTCTGTTGTTCTAGAGCCGGAGCCAGTGTCGTCTGTTCCTGAGCCGGAGCCAGTGTCTGTTCCTGAGCCGGAGCCAGTGTCTGTTCCTGAGCCGGAGCCAGTGTCTGTTCCTGAGCCGGAGCCAGTGTCTGTTCCTGAGCCGGAGCCAGTGTCTGTTCCTGAGCCGGAGCCAGTGTCTGTTCCTGAGCCGGAGCCAGTGTCTGTTCCTGAGCCGGAGCCAGTGTCTGTTCCTGAGCCGGAGCCGGAGCCAGTGTCTGTTCCTGAGCCGGAGCCGGAGCCAGTGTCTGTTCCTGAGCCGGAGCCGGAGCCAGTGTCTGTTCCTGAGCCGGAGCCGGAGCCAGTGTCTGTTCCTGAGCCGGAGCCGGAGCCAGTGTCTGTTCCAGAGCCGGAGCCAGTGTCTGTGTCTGTTCCAGCTCCTGAGCCAGTGTCTTTTTCTGAGCCGGAGCCAGTGTCTGTTGCTGAGTCGGAGCCAGTGTCTGTTCCTGAGTCTGTGCCTGTGCTTGTGTCTGTTTGTGTGTCTGTTTCTGAGCCGGAGGCGTCTGTTCCTGAGCCCTCAGTGACCGCGACACTGGCCATTATGGCCACAGCCATGTGGTGTGTGTGGGCTACGCACACACTTGGACCGGTGGTGTCTATTCCTGGGCCGGTCGTGTCTGTTCCCGAGCCGGTGGTGCCAGTTCCCGAGCCGGTGGTGCCAGTTCCCGAGCCGGTGGTGCCAGTTCCAGTGTCCGAGCCGGTGGTGCCAGTTCCAGTGTCCGAGCCGGTGGTGCCTGTTCCTGAGCCTGAGCCGGTGGTGTCTGTTTCTGAGCTGGTGGTGTCTGTTCCTGTTCCAGTGCCTGAGCCGGTGGTGTCTGTTCCAGTGCCTGAGCCGGTGGTGTCTGTTCCAGTGCCTGAGCCGGTGGTGTCTGTTCCTGAGCCGGTGGTATCTGTTCCTGTTCCTGTTCCTGTTCCTGAGCCGGTGGTGTCTGTTCCAGTGCCTGAGCCGGTGGTGTCTGTTCCTGAGCCGGTGGTATCTGTTCCTGTTCCTGTTCCTGAGCCGGTGGTGTCTGTTCCAGTGCCTGAGCCGGTGGTGTCTGTTCCTGAGCCGGTGGTATCTGTTCCTGTTCCTGTTCCTGAGCCGGTGGTGTCTGTTCCAGTGCCTGAGCCGGTGGTGTCTGTTCCAGTGCCTGAGCCGGTGGTGTCTGTTCCAGTGCCTGAGCCGGTGGTGTCTGTTCCAGTGCCTGAGCCGGTGGTGTCTGTTCCAGTGCCTGAGCCGGTGGTGTCTGTTCCAGTGCCTGAGCCGGTGGTGTCTGTTCCAGTGCCTGAGCCGGTGGTGTCTGTTCCAGTGCCTGAGCCGGTGGTGTCTGTTCCTGAGCCGGTGGTATCTGTTCCTGTTCCTGTTCCTGAGCCGGTGGTGTCTGTTCCAGTGCCTGAGCCGGTGGTGTCTGTTCCTGAGCCGGTGGTATCTGTTCCTGTTCCTGTTCCTGAGCCGGTGGTGTCTGTTTCAGTGCCTGAGCCGGTGGTGTCTGTTCCAGTGCCTGAGCCGGTGGTGTCTGTTCCAGTGCCTGAGCCGGTGGTGTCTGTTCCAGTGCCTGAGCCGGTGGTGTCTGTTCCAGTGCCTGAGCCGGTGGTGTCTGTTCCAGTGCCTGAGCCGGTGGTGTCTGTTCCAGTGCCTGAGCCGGTGTCTGTTCCAGTGCCGTGGCCGCCCGAGTGGTCGTCTCCGCCCTGGCCGCCCGATGGACTGTCGTCTCCGCCGTGGCCGCCCGAGGGGTCGTCTCCACCCTGGCCGCCCGATGGATGGTCGTCTCCGCCGTGGCCGCCCGAGGGGTCGTCTCCACCCTGGCCGACCGATGGATGGTCGTCTCAGCCGTGGCCGCCCGAGGGGTCGTCTCCGCCCTGGCCGCCCGAGGGAGAGTCTCCGCCCTGGCCGCCCGAGGGAAAGTCTCCACCGTGGCCGCCCGAGGGACTGTCTGCTCCGCCCTGGCCGCCCGATGTACTGTCGTCGCTGCCCTGGCCGCCAGACGGACTGTCGTCTCCGCCCTGGCCGCCAGATGAACTGTCGTCTCCGCCCTGGCCGCCAGATGAACTGTCGTCTCCGTCCTTGGCGGCCAGGACGGAGACGACAGTTAAGCCATCACCACCTGTCCTTGTTCCTCGCCATGGACCTGGCCCACCATCCCTTCCCCTGATCCTCCACCATTCCACCTCCCTCCTGAACTCTTGTGTTGTGTTGTAGTTACGTTATGGAGCGTCTGGTAGCCGCTCCGTAGGGAGGGGGTACTGTCACAGTGTCTGGTTGTGTTTCCCTGGGTTGTCACTAGAGGTCCTCGTTCTCACGGTGTCTTTCACATTTGACTTCAATTCCCAGCATTCTGTCTGTCACTCATCAGTTCATTGGACTCAGCTGTTTCCCATTACCTTATTAGATCTGTGTGTATATATACCCTGGCTGTTTCTGTGTTAGTTGTCGAGTCCTTGTTAGATGTCCTCACACTTCCTGGTTGGTTTCTTGCCTGTTCCTGTGTTTTGTTATTCTTGTTGGATTGCTCACATGATATTTGACCCTTGCCTGGACTGGATTACGCTTTACGGATTACCCCAAATAAATATATCTAACTGCACTTGGATCTGTTGTCTCTCCATTGTGTGTGTCGTGACAGACTTAAGTCAAACATATCCAAAAGATTTTTTTAATATTTGATATAATTAGGATTTTATGAGTTGTATATCCCAGAATACGTTGCAATATTAGGGTATAAAAAAGGCAAATTTTAGAGTGGCCTTTTATTGTGGCCAGCCTAAGGCACACCTGTGCAATAATCATGCTTTCTAATCAGCATCTTGATATGCCACACCTGTGAGGTGGATGGATTATCTCAGCAAAGAAGAAGTGCTCACTAACACAGATTTAGACAGATTTGTGAACAATATTTGAGAGAAATAGGCCTTTTGTGTACATAGAAACAGCTCATGAAAAATGGGGGCAAAAACAAAAGTGTTGTGTTTATAATTTTGTTCAGTATATATATACTGGGGTATATATATATATATATATATATATATATATATATATATATATATATATTAGGGCTGTCAATCGATTAAAAATGTAATCACATGATTAGCCGCGTTTCCATTACCCTTTAAATTGCGCAAATTGAAATTGCGAATTGAAAACACGTTTAATAGAAACACGTAATTTTCGGAAAAAAATCCTATTTATCGCAAAAACGTTTTTACGCTCGCATGAGGAGGTTTTTCAGGCAATTCGAAAAATTAATATTTTGCAAAACTGCAATGGAAACAGTTACAGTCAGCTGACGTAGATGACGCGGTGTGTTTGGACAGAATACGAGACAGAGTTCTTTATTAAATTCATATAAGACGAAAGAATTACATGAATACTGGATTCTAAACCTCAAATAAATGCCACAATCAAGACCTCGAAGCAGATCTGAGGGAGAAACGCCCAGAAACTCCTCATATGAGCCGCTCGCAGTATAATAAGGATTTTCACACACATATCTCCTTAGATTCATAATAATGGCCAGTGCAGTGGCTGGGATATAGTAGCCGTTGCCATGGTTTTTGGAATGATTTTACTGATCGCGAGAGGGAAAAATTAAGTTTTAGTCGCATAAGATCGGTTAATGGAAACGCCGTCATTTCGCAATAGTTTTTTGTCGACATTTAGAAAAAATTCGCAAAAGTTTTGTGCAAATCTGTGATGGAAACGCGGCTATTGTCATGAGTTAACTCGCGATTAATCGCAATTAGTCGCACATTTTTTATTTGTTCTAAATGTACCTTAAATTAATACTTTTCAAGTTTGTAATACTCTAATCAACGTGGGCATGGATAAATATGGATGCTTTATGCAAATGTATGTTTATTATTGAAACCATAGTCAACATAGAGCATGAAGACGAGACATGTTTCAAAGGTCATAATGTTTTTCAAAGAACTTGTTCATGTCTATTAGACACATGAAGAAAGAATAAAGAAATGCAAGGTTTCCATTACCTCTCTTTCTTTGCACTGAGCAATTTACTAACACAAACATGTTTAGATTTTTGCATGACAGGGCAGCTCTTCTGAAAATGCTAAATGTACATTTATTATTTATTATTACATTAGTTTGTCTCTCTCTGTGCCCATTTTGATGAAGCTAAATTCTCAATAAGACTGTTTTCATTGGTATATTTTACTGTTTCTGTTGTCAAACAACAGCATGAATATGAAATAGTGACTGATACGCGACCCATTAAGACATAACCAGCTCTCCCTTCCAAGATGTTAATCTGCACTAAAATCATGATAATCAAGTCGTCGTCTGATGAAATTAAATACACATAACGTTAGCCTCATAGCATAATTGCCTAAGTAATATTTTTTAAAAAAGGACTTAGGCAATTATGCTATGAGGCTAACGATAAGATAAAGACAATATCTGTGATTTCGGCTATACTTGCATGTAAAATTAGAGAAGACAGAGAGAGAGAGAGAGCGAGAGAGAGAGATGCACCGATGTATGGGCCAACAATTGATATCGTCCGATAAAAGCAATTATTTTCACTATAGGCCATCGGCCGATTATATAAAAACAGCCTATGATCAGTGCCGATTATATCCTGTCAATCAAAAGGGTGCGATAAAACATGACCGACTGAAAATCTCTCCTGTTGGAGTAGGCAAGTTTATGAACAAAACTTGTTGATAATGCAAGTTATGCGACAATAACGCATTGACAGCTAAAACGGCTACATAAAAGCAGCCTCTATTTGACCCTATGAATCACCCGTAGTTCAAGACAGGGTTGCCAGATCTGTTGTTTGTTGGCTTTAAAGTCGGCTGAGAAATTTAATATCGGTGCATCTCTAAATATATGGGTGAGTGGGGATGTAACTTTGCTTTTCATTTATCACTTAAAGCTTACTTGAAGTTCTTCGATACTACATTAAAAACTACTTTTTTTAGGGATACTAAATAAAAAATGTACAAAGTCTAACAGCAATATTCAGGTACAGAAATTAATAATTAAGCCTAAATGTAAAATAACACTATTTGTTCACTGTAGAAATTAAATATAGTTTTATCTTTGCTAAAACTGTATGTGTGTGACACAGACAACAGTAGGAACATTAGGTTTCTGCAAGACCGAATGCATGGATCGGAAAAACTGACAAACATCCGGTTTCTTTCTCAACTGTTCACTTATGACATAAACGAAAATGAGAAAATACTTGGCGAGATGGTGTTGAGGCCTAATAAACCTTATTCACAGCAGCGCCATCTCAGATTGTTAACGGGAATGAAAGTGGGTTGAAATGTTATTTAACCCTCTATGGTATGACGTTGCCATTTGGCAACAATTAATTTCTACTAATTTCCTTGTTATTCAGAAAAAAAATACAATATATTTCACTATGGGCAGGCCTTAGGGTAGCCAATGATGTGTGTTTTTAAGTCACATGACATTTGAATGTCCCTCTAAAAACTCTCTTTCCCACTATCACCATCACACCTGTTGAAGAGCTCCAGAAAATGCTCTTTTATAACCTCATTTCTAATCATCTCTTCTCAAGGGAGCAGCATCTTTGATAAGTAAATTAGATATTTTTTTCACATAATTTTGTGTTTATCTGTCTGTTCAAGGGCAAGGAAGAGGGGCTTGGTCCATACGGATCACGGCTCAACTGCGATCCGTTCCACCCCTAATACAATGTGATTTATGATACAACTTATAATTTTCTAAGTAACCATGAAGACTTAAGTTTGACTTTTCAGGTGTGCAGAGCTAAAACCCTCAAGGAGCAGGATTGGACACCCCTGTTCTACCATAAAATGAGCTGTGTCAAACTCTGCAAGAAAATATCTAGTTACAAATCCAAAGATGTAGTCAACAATGTAATAATATCAGTTTAACATGTGAATTGAATATTATCATTTCAACAATTCTTTAACTCAAAATACGAAAGCTGTGTCCCAATGTGAAGGCTGCATCCTTCGAAGGACGCACCATGTAGCCGTCTAGGATTTCCTAATTGCGCAAACAAGTGTTTCTTATCACCGCTTCTGGCACCAAGCAATGGTGCGAAAGGACAGCTGCCATCCTAATAATTCATTTGATATAGCCTAATTGAGTAAACAGCTATGGAGCCAGAATTGTCTATGTCTATTGTCATTTTTATGTTTTATATTTTACTGGAGGACATGGTGAGGATGTTTCAGCCCCGGCGCTGCCAGGTCATGTATTTTCGGTTTAGCCCTGTTTGAATATAAAACCCAATTGAATATAAAAAAGTACAGTATTTCTTGCGCTTGTCATCGGCAGGTCACAGTTGCCAGGCGACAAGAACAGTCCTTGTAGGCTAGACTGGTCCGAACGCTTCAGATGCGCCCTTTGATATGGGACGCAGCTGTAGTTAGCAACAATTTGTTAATATTGTTACAATAGACCTACATTTTGAGGTCAAATATACTTTTTGAAAAACGAGATTTGTACAGAATTTTACAGATTTTTTTACAGAAAAATATAATAATAAGATTAATATATGTCTACTTTCTACAAAGTTAGAATGTCCAACACTATGGGTGGACATGTTGGCTTTAGGTCAAACTGACAAAACAAGCACAGAAAATTTGAACCAAGTCATGTGACCCACATATTCCAAAGAGACTCAACTATGATATTGACACCAGTACTGAATGAAAAAATGTTTCTTGTGCCTCCTACAAGAGACTAAAGAATATGTATCCTTAGTGCACCTTGTCCGTTAAAGGGTTAACTAGTTTTTCAAATTGGACTTTATTACTGTGGTAACTTGGTATAAAAAAACACACAAGAGAGAGGAATGCAGGAGGATCGGTTTACTAATAACTGTGCTTATTTTACAGGATTACATCAGCATAACCTTCCTATCCAACAGGACAGAACATTCTACTGTAACAGGTAATTCCCACACAACACAAGCATATACACCCCCTAGCGGTAACAACTGGAGCGGCTAGAACTGTACTCAGTCTACTACAATTACTGTTTCAGTTTCTTTTGTACAATTTTTAAAAGACTGGTACAAATAAAATGGTCAAGCAGCTCAGCAAGTATGTGAACAGATAGTTTGTCCTGTATTATTATACATGATGATTGAGGAGAGATGTTAACAGACCTGTATGATATGGAGATGATCTTCAGTGTGTGAGAACTGCTTCAGCTCAGTGTTCCTCCTCTTCAGCTCAGTGAATTCCTGATGCAGCTCTTCATCCTGTTCCTCTGCTGCTTTCTGCTTTTCCACCATCATCTTCAGCTGCTCAGACTGAGATTTCTCAAAGGAGCTGATCAGATCAGTAAAGAGCTCAACACTGGAGGACTCATCTTTCTCTATGTTTTTCTGATAAATGAGAATGATTAGAAGGTTTATCTATTAAGTTTTATCCATTTAATTGAGAACCTTTATTAAACCAATTGAAAAATTTAAATACATTTTAATTCAGTCACCTTTTTCAGCTCTACTGAGTGCTGGATCTCTTTAATCTTCTTTAGTCTGTCCTGGATCATCTGACGAACGTCAGCCTGCATACAGCGAAACAGATAACTGCATCTTCTGAAAAGATTTGTATTAAAATACCAAATGAATTTGAAATTCCTGTGGCTTTTAATAAATCTATGTTATCTTTGAGGATAACATTTTATTCTTAAAAGGAATATATGTGTATATATATATATATATATATATATATATATATATGCAATGTATGGTGTGTGTGTGTGTGTTTAAATACATTTGTTTAGCTGGCCACTGTAGGTGTCCGTTTGTTTATTGTAAAACCACTCCAAACTACAATATACACAATCCCCCATTTCACTGCCCATCTCACGTTTTTCTAATAAAAAACGCGTTCTGTATGTATGCTCGTGATTCTTTAGCTCTGCCCACACGGCACGCCTCCAGCCGCTCGTTTTTTTCCGGAAAGACTCGGTACAGCCTATCTTTCTTTTATAAATATAATAAAACTAAAGACTTTTTGGAGATATGTAGGATGCAATACAACTCTATAGGTACTCAAGATCAATATGAGATTGACTGAAACTGAGTGTTTCACCCCCCCTTTAAACTACTTGCTTGACGAAAATAAAAACGCCAAAAAAAGAAATGGCTGAATCGTGGTCAGTGGACGAAGTGCAGACGTTCCTCTCCTGGTTGCCGCAACTATAACGATCAGTCTATAATCCCACCCACTTTTTAGCAGTATTAACTGCAGTGGAAAAGCAAACCAAGCTAAAGCGAACCGAGCCATACCACGCAGCAGAAAAGCAAAGCGAGCCGAATCGTGCTAAGCCGAACCGTACCGAGCTAAACCATGCAGTGGAAAAGAGCCATAGAGGATCTGGAATCCGCTCCTTAAGGGGGGAGGATATGTCTCATTCGCCAGCTGGAGTGCCCCTAATCTCCACCAGAGGGCACTTCTCCTGACTCCTGGGCTTTTCCATTATGAACTTAATTTTCTGGTATCCATTGTCTGTTCTCATGATTGTGTGATTTTGTTCAACAGATTAAGTCTGCCTATTTAGCCCCGTGTTTTCATTCGCATTCTTTGCGTAGTCTTGTTTTGTGTTGCACTGCTATTCTGAGCGCCTCTATCCATGTTCTTCTGCCCATTGTCCTTGATATCCTTGTTTGCCTGTGTTTTTGGAATCTATCGTACGTTTGCTCTATGGTTTGACCCTAAGCCTGTTATATGAATTACGATTCTGGATTGTACCAATACCATGTTGTTATTATAAATTCCTTTTTACTTGATTATTAAACTGTTTGATTAAGGTTTATACATGCTAGTGTCCATGAAAGAGTTCAAGATAAATCTTTTCATCTTATTGGAGCTTGCAAAGTTTTAAATTATTATTAAACAGCAAGCTCAAACTATGCAAAAGCGACAGCCCTTGCGGAGCACTCCGTGTCCAAATTCACTCACTCGTTTTCATTCACTCCTTCAAGTGGACTTTATGAAAGATGTAATGTAGGAAATAGTGAATGAGAGTATTGGGGGCGATTTCAAACACAGAGTGTCTACAACTCTGGACAGTCTTACAGAACGCGCTAATGACATGTGACGTCTGCATGAGCAGGGTGTGGGGAGGTATGGAAATAGGTTGACAGGCAGGTAGGACATCACATCAGACCGAATGCAATGATTAGACAAACATTTTTCGTCCTGAGACTTTCACAGAAGAAATTTGTCGGTTTGACAAATAATAGTTATTTGACAAATAATAGTTAGATAAAGACCAAATAAACACCCAAATTATTAAGAATGAAATCCAGAAAATTATATAAGTGCATACTGTAGTTAAGTTCCAAATATTTGAGTATTTGTTCAAAAAAATTTGTTCATACTAAATTACTTAAAATCCCCCAAAAGTCCATAATTTTATTGTTATTACATTGTGAACGTAACTGTAAAGTTAAATTGCTGACTTAATTTTTTAGTATATTCAAATCGCTGTACAAGTCACTTCAAATTTAATTATATTAAACTGTCTTTAAAAAATCAAGTTGAATCGTATAACTTAAAAGTGAATAATTCTTTTTTTTTTGGTAATAAACATAAAAAAAACATAACTGTTTAGTTTTTAACTCTTTACCTCCTTCTTTCGACTCTCCTCCTCTAAAAGAACAGTGTTGTGAGTCCTGTGTTCTCCTTCAGTGCAGAACAGACAAACACACGTCTGGTCATCTCTGCAGAACAGCTCCAGAGGTCTCGCGTGTTTCTGGCATATATAATCCTCCAGATTTTCCACAGGATTGATCAGTGTGTGTTTCTTTAGACGTGGGACTCTGCGATGAGGCTCCAGATGAGTCTCACAGTAAGAGCTTGGACATGTCAGGCAGGTCTTCACAGCTTTCTCCTTACTTTCATCACAGATGTCACAGAACACTGGATGATCACTCGAGGACGCCATGGCTAATAAAACAATGACAATATAACATCTACATTGCTGAATAGAACAACTTTCATAATAATCATTCTCTTTTGATACGGTTCACTCTCATTGCGTCAGTTTCTGATGCATATGGGGAAACTCCGTTTTCTCAGAATACTGAAGCCTGATTGGTTCACTTTAAAAAAAGCAAATCCCTTTCGGCGGGCTGACTGCATTTAAGTCACGCTAAAAAGCCATTTCAGTCAGAATTTCTCTCCTTTAGCCTCTTTTGCTAAGACCGCACCCCTGACTGGCTCTGACATCGTTCAAGTGAATTGGTGACCTGCAGGCTCTTTAAGTGGATGCTTCCTGCCGCGAGTTTGGGCCCAACAACAGCAAAGTTGTTCTTAAATACAGACCAGGCTATGTGCTTAAAGGCAGGCATACACTGTACGATTTCAGCAAGGTTATCAACTCACACTGTACGAGTAGATTGCATGTAATGTAAAGCCAAAGCTCACGATTCATCTGCCATCGGCTGGGGGGCCACATACAACGGGCATAGCAGTTGATGGGGTTTGGACGGGTCCCCAGCTGCATTGGACTATCAATAGCCTCGAGTTGCTCAGGCACGCCTTGCACTGAGCCGCCTAATGAGCCACATACCACTGGCATAGCAGTTGAAGGGGTTTGGACGGGTCCCCAGCTGCAATGGACAATCAATTGCCTCGAGTTGCTTGGGCACGCCTTGCACTGAACCGCCTAAAGAAACTGCTAAGGGGCAAAGTCGTATTGGTCCGTATGGACAACATCAACCGACAAAGTGGTCTACGCTCCTATCGCCCGCTATCTCCTCCACTTGAGTAAGAAGCATCTGAGGTTGCTTTGGGTCATTCATGTCCCCGGGGTGCTCAACTGTGTGGCCGACAAGCTCTCACAAGTTTTGCTCCCGGGGGAGTGGCAACTCCACCCCCAGGCGGTCCAGTTGATTTGGAGTTGTTTCAGAGCCTCTCAGGTAGACCTGTATGCCTCTACAGAAATCGCTCACTGCCAATTGTTTTATTCCCTGACCAAGGGGACACTCTGCATGGATGCACTGGCACACAGCTGGCCCCATGGACTTGCCAAATATGTTTTTCCCCCAGTGAGCCTGCACAGACCCTGTGCAAAGTCAGTGAGGACGAGGAGCAGGTTTTGCTAGATGCGCCCTATTGGCCCAACTGGACCTGGTTCCCAGAACTTTTGGAAACTCCATGTCTGGTCCCTGGATGGCACACTGAAGTTCTAAGTGACTTACCCCAGAGGTATTTAACACCATCCCTTTGGCCCAAGCACTGTCTACAAGACATGCTTATGCCTTGAAGTTGCGGTGTGTTCTCCTCACTGAGAGAAGCCCTGAAGATGTTCGATCAGTGCCGTGCTTTCCTTTCTGCAGCATGGGTTGGAGAGAAGGCTGTATCCCTCCACCTTCAAATTATATGCTGCCACCATATCCGCTATTCACGACCCCATAGGAGGTAAGTCAGCTGGGAAGCACGACCTGGTCATCAGGTTCCTTAGGGGGGCGAGACTTCACGGTTAAATCCTCCTTGGTCTCCCTCCATGCCCTATTTGGACCTCACTCTGGTGCTTCGAGCACTTCAGAAGGCTCACTTCGAGCCTTTGCAGTCAGCTGACTTAAAGATTTTGTCTCTGAAGACTTTACTGCTGGTTGCAATGACTTCCATCAAGAGGGTAGGGGACCTGCAGCCATTTTCGGTCAACGAATCGTGCCTAGAGTTTGGGCCGGGTGACGCCTACGCTATGTGCCCAAGTTTCCTAGCACTCAATTTAAGGAGCCAGGTGGTGAACCAGCAAGCGCTGCCTCAGGAGGAGGCACACCCAACCCTGGCTTTGCTCTGTCCTTTGTGATGGTATGTGGACAGAACTCAGAAGCCTCAGACCAGCTCTTTGTCTGTTACGGAGGCTAGCAGAAGGGAAAGGCTGTCTCCAAGCAGAAGATGGCCCACTGTTTAGTGGATGTTATCGCTTTGGCTTATCAAGCACAAAGCTTGGATTGCTTGTTCAGGTTGTGAGCTCACTCTACAAGAAGTGTTGCATCCTCCTAGGTGCTGGCACGTGGCATCTCGCTGACATATTTGTAGAGCTGCGAGCTGGGCGACACCTAACATGTTCACTAGATTCTATAGCCTACGTGTAGAGCCAGTATCCTCCTGTGTTCTCACCTCAACAGGCAAAAGCACAGTGAGGCCAGGCCCGTCTCTTGTCGGCTTGTGCGCCTTAACATTTGCACTTATGTTCTCCAGAGTTTAAACCTGAGTCCTCCATCACCCTCTGTACTGGACGTGGTGGAGCATCCAGCGCAAGGCCTATATTCAACTGTATCCTTGAGAACCAGATCTAGTCTGGGTGACGTGTTACCCTAAAGGTATCCCATATGTCTATTTTTCCATGGTTGCTCCTGAACAGAAGCCTGTCTCTTTCCCTTGGGAGAACCCATATCTTATGAGGTTGGAGTCACCCCAGTATCTTCCATATGTAGTACAACCCTACGCGTTTAGTCCATATATACATTTCCACGGAAGTCCTTCGGGGGAAGGATGTGGCTTCCGCAGCATTTCTTTTCCAGTGGAAAGGGCACGCTTTCCCAATATTATCCAATGGTCTCACTGAGTGGGTTATGCGGAACAGCAGTGATGTACATTATCTGTGTATTTTGTATTATTAGCCCTGTCCCATCAGGTAAGAGGGTGTAGGAGGCTTAAACAAGGCACTAAATGGGGGCAGCAGCTGTGGCACTTTGGTAGGGATTCCTATTCGCCGGTCATCTGACTTGATGCGAGAGTGACCGACTGATAGGTACAGTCTCGGCTACCTATGTAACCCTCATTCCCTGAAGGAAGGAACGGAGAGATCACATCGCCACATCTGCTGTACCCCGCTGGGCGGCCAGGTCACAGGCTTGACTACTCAGCGAAAACCTGAAAAATGCGATGCACCTGCTGCTCATTATGTACCTGTGCTGCGAGGCAGAGCAGCTGATGCAATCATTGCATGCCAATGTGCACTGGTTCGTTTTAGTTACACTTGAAGTAGATTGGCCTCTCTAGCAAGATACCTATTTGTCGGTCATCCGACGTGACGTCTCTGTTCCCTCCAGGGAACAAGGATTACATACGTAACCGAGACGTTTTATGTCTAGGTCTGCGTTGTTAATGCATTTACAAACTGACAAACCTCCATAAATTTGTTTAAAGACAGGGTTAAAAAGTTTAAATGAGTGTTTTATTCCATTAACAAATGAGTAAACATTGTCTGGCTCACTTTCAAAAAGGACAAAATAGTATTCATATGCAGCAGTACAGCACAAAATCAAATAAATTATGACAAATTGACAAATTATAGGAAATTGGAAGGTAATTATTATAACTTAAATAAATACATAACAATAAATCAGATAGTACAGACAGACAGAAATATGGATAGAAAGACAGACAGACAGACAGACAGACAGACAGACAGACAGACAGACAGACAGACAGACAGACAGACAGACAGACAGACAGACAGACAGACAGATAGATAGATAGATAGATAGATAGATAGATAGATAGATAGATAGATAGATAGATAGATAGATAGATAGATAGATAGATAGATAGATAGATAGATAGATAGATAGATAGATAGATAGATAGATAGATAGATAGATAGATAGATAGATAGATAGATAGATAGAACTAGACAGACAGGCCCTGGATCACCAAGGTCAAGTAAATCCAAATCTTGACTCAAGGTCAGTCTGAGAGTTCTTAAGAAAAACACAGAATGACATATAGGGGACAAAGACTCCCTGTGCTATATTACTGGTCACAACTGTAACCGTCTTCATTTATCTGCAGTCTGACAACAGAATAGACCATGTATTAATATAATTTCAATATGTTGTTAAAATATTAAAATAAGAGTTGCTTGTTAAACTACCACACTAAAATATGTGAGAAAATAATTGTGGTCACAATTGTTACCAGTGTGATTAAGTGAGTTAATGTGGTATACTGAAAAGTAGCTAAATAAACTAGCAGACAATGCATTTACTGTAAACAAGTTAACCACTTTAGCTGCTTTTGGTTAAAAAATTAGCAACATGCAAAAGTGCAGAACAATCAACTACAAATAAATTAACTTAAGCTAAATAGTATCTACTTATATAAAAAATAAATCTTAATGTACAAATCAGACATTATATTAAATATTTAAAAAAGTGACATAAAATTAACAGATCAGATGGACCTGTAACAAGATAACAAAAATACATTTACCAACATTAAAGGGATAGTTCACCCAAAAATTAAAATTCTGTCATCATTTACACACTCTCAAGTTTTTTAAAACCTGAATGTTTGACAGACTTTTGGCTGCGCACGCTTTGAGTGTATGCGCTCAGAAAAAGCGCATGTCAGAACAGCACGTGGATGAAGTTTAACCAGCAAAGCTTTAAAGCACATTAAAATAATTAACTTTTGTGATTGCAAATAAGTGCAGTGTCCCGTGAGTGTAACGCTACACCTATCCTTACTTGTGATGTGAATGTACATCGAGTTGTACAGTACTGAGACGGAGGCGCCAGAACTGCAACTGATAGAATGTGTGCTGAAGAACGATACAATATTTCTTCAAAAGCTGATCGTGGAGACATCTTAATAGTCCACAAAATCATGATATCGCACACCCCTACAGTCCCTACTTGAACTTTCCTTAAACAATAAGATATGCTACCTAGGCTATGTTAATTAACTAGCCAACTAAATATAACTCGCAACATAACCTAGTTTAGTTAACATAAATTTTCTTAACATACCTTTATCTTGCTGTTTTTTCTCTTCCTCTGGTTTCATCTTTTTTCCTTTCTCTTCACCAGTGGTGGGATGTGTCCTTTTTTGTGACATGACAGTTTTGCTGCTGCCTCAATCAGTCGCAGTCCTCTTCTGAAATGAAATGCTGCCGTTTGACGAAGCTCCTGTTCACCGGTTTAGTTTTACTTTACTCACCTGCAGTGATGTCATATAGCTCCGCCCATAATCATAAATATGGAACAGTTCGTAATTAATCCCTGCTGAGTGAGTGACAGTGTAAGAAACTTTTAGAATATCAAGTTATCACAGTTTACACAATTGCAGCTGGATAAAAACAACACACTAAACATGTTCCACAGTGTAATCTCCTGTGATTTCCTGGGTCTTGTACAAAGGTAAAACGACCAATATATAATGTCATGTAAGACTGGAAAAACTGGAAGAACTGGAAGACAGACCTACTCTCTGAGAGAACAAAGGAAATAAACATTTGAACTCACTCTTGTGAAGTTAGCTTCACCATTTGAGATGCAAAATCTCACCTCAGAATACATCTCTTCCCCCACTCTCCCTCTCTCATGCTGAGATCACATGAAAATCACCCAAAAATCCATATGGTTTAATGTGAATAATTATCATCGAGTATGGACCTTGGACCTTGCTGGAAATTAACATTTGAACTCCCCCTTGTGCACTATCGAGACGAAAGTCTCACCTCCGAGTCATCCTAATCTTCATTTCATTCCCTTCATTCCCTCACCCCCTCTCTCTCATGCTCAGATCATCTGAATTCACCCAAGAAAATATAGTTTAATGTGAATGATTATCATCGAATATTATATGTTTGGTATCATTTGAAATGTCTCAGTGCGTAACTGGCATAACTGGCATACAAAGGAGGGTGTGTCTCTAGAAAAATGATCTCCTACACCCAAAAGGTGTAACCTCTGAATGCAAATTTCCATTGTTAGCACATGTTTCCATGTGAAAGAGGTTCTGTCTATATAATGGAATGCAGCAAAGGGCTCTGGGCCCTTTCGTAACTCAAGTTGGCCCATGGTGCTAAGATTGACTCATACTTAAGATTAAACTCTTAGCATCATGTATCTTAATGTTGGGTTTGCATCTCTTCTCTTTAATCCAGAACATTTGATGTTTTGTATCGATTATCTTTGAATTGATTATGAAATTGGCATGATACATTTACCTGACATAATAAATTGTTACATTTGATTATTCTAATTGACTTTGACATTATTTTCATTACAGAGTTTAAAGGAATAGTCAAACATTCACTCACATTTAATGATGCACAGATATCATTAAAACCTTTTCAGTTATGGAGTCAGATGAAATAACGAGAGAATACATATTCAAATGTATTGCATTTAAAATAAAAAAATACTTTGCTTCGAGAAAAGAGAGTAACACGTAGAGACCTTCCGTGCTGGTCGGATGCCGGACTTTGGGCCGATAGAGCGCGAGCTTACAGTATTATACATATAATTTAGTAGCATTTGAAATGTCTCAGTGCGACTGGTACAAATGTCTTGTTTCCAAATAAGTAAAACAAAAGGTAATAAGGTTTTTAAGAGTTTAGAGATAACTGGCACACAAAGGAAGGTGGTCTCCTGGCAAATGGTCTCCTGCTATCGAAAGGTGTCAACTCTGAATGTAAATTCCCATTGTTAGCAAATGTTTCCATGTGAAAGAGGTTTCTGTCTATATAATGAAATGTCATTTATGAAATACCGAGAAAATATTTAATTTAAATCAAAATTACTTTGCCATGAGAAAAGACAGTAACACGCAGAGACTTTCCCCGCTGGTCGGATGCCTACATTTGGGCCGATTGAGCGGAAACTTACAGTCATTTGAAAAATGTGTCAAAAAATAAATGAAGGCATGTTATAAAAAAAGGTGAGCACACAAATTCTAATATTTCATAAGTTTACATGGCAGCTATTATTATAGTTATCAGAACATTCAAGTTTCTTTAATCTTTTATCCTTAATGACATTTTTCTGCTATGAAAAATATAGTTTGAGGGTTCTTCAAGTTAATAAAAAGATTGCACTCCCTATAGCTCAAGAGAACTGCGGTGGGCGAGTCGTTTCTTTTGTAGCTACACGCTAAAAGTTAATAAAAAATATGTATTTTCAAATCAAATTTTAGACACTGTGAAGAGGATAGCTCACAGTAGACACGGATTGATTTAGAGAGAATGTTTTCGGTTAATATAGAGGGTAATTAGTTTTTTTTTTTTTTTTTTTGTGTTTTGATGTACCCTACAGGGCTTTTCCTGGGTCAAAATTGGTCTTCGGTGGTGGCCGACGGACACTGTCATCCTTTCTTGCCCTCTTTATTATTATTTTTTTTTTTAAAGCTTTTTTTACAACTGGATTTCATAGCTTTGTAAGATAAAATCCTTTTTTGCTAAACCTAATAATTATTTTGGTATATACTCATATCAATATCAAAAAGTAAAATAAAAAAAAGTAGCATTAAAAAGATTGTTTTAACTAATCGTCTAATTTTCTACCATATACAATTGAAACCAATTAGCAGCTAGCTAACAACAACTTGCTTTGCACTTTTTTTTCTGGTTTCACCTCACTCCAGTCTAAATTACAAGTTTTCTTTGGTAATTGTACTACACATTGTCATATAAATAACCTGAAAATACTGTAGTTTATTAAGGTTAAATCTTGCTAACCACTCTTACACTTACATTCTCATTTTAAAGGTATTTAGCCGTGATAATGCTAGACTTTTCTATTTACAGCAAAGTAGGTTAATTGCCTGCACAGAATATGATATAATATAACAATATAATTTGTATCAAAGTTTACAGTGTCTTCAATAAATTAATTAAAAACATACAAAAGCAAAACACACCTGATGCACATTACCTGTTCTTTATTTTCTGGAAGTAGATTTTAGGAACCTTACTGTATTTTTGTGTAATTAATTAAGAGAAAGTACTCCGCCATCTTACTCCGACGAAAATTACTTGAACGCACATGATGTCATAAACATGACTTCCCACCTCGTAAATACGAACTTCCCAGGAGGACTTGAATGCTTTTCTGGGAGCCTGGGTTACAGAGAGCCAGCAATCTAGCATACTGCCTAGCTGAGCTATGAGGACGAAGACCTTACCAAGACGACTCCTAAACTTAAAGTGTCCTGAGTCCTAAGCTCAGGACTGCTTAAGCCTCAGTATTCACATGAGAGGGGCAGTTATGACAACTATCTGAACCTTTTCTTTGAGTGTACTAAGTGTTTGAAAGCTGATTCTGTGGCTGTAACAATTACGTCTCATTTGTTAACATTAGTTAATTCATTAACTACCCAGCAAACACAGCAAACCGACTATCGTAGCAAGCCTACTGCATAGCAGCCTTATTAAAACAGGCTGAGCTCAGGGGAGCGGATAGCCAAAAACGGCTAAAAAAGATTCTCCCAACTCAGGGGCACATAGGGATGTAATGGTATGAAAATTTCATATCACGATTATAGTGACCAAAATTATCACGATTATCAATATTATCACAGTTTTGTTCAAATGAGATGAAAATGTTCAAAAAGAACTGATGAAGAACACTGAAAACATTTTAAAAAAAATATTTGGAAATCAACAAACAACAAATAAAATTAGCAGCTCTATGCACTTTTTTTTTAAGCATATGCATTAAATTATATGACCGTAGTCAATAGCAAACGCATTATAACACAGCGCACATCTCTTCCATCACCACGAACGCTCTCTTTCATGTCATTCAAATGCTATTATAAATGAGGTTAGTGGATAATTCCGCAGCAAAATATATATATATATATATATAGTGATTTTTTTATTTTTAGTTTGGAACAAATAAAAGGTAAAATGTTCCACATTGCTTTTTGTATTCTTGTAAACTACATTGATGAAAACAAATAAATGTATTTACATAAGGCGGGTGCCAGTAAGTCTGGGCTACCCTGCGAGCAAATAAAAGGTAAAATGTTCCACATTGCTTTTTGTATTCTTGTAAAATACATTGATGAAAACAAATAAATGTATTTACATAAGGCGGGTGCCAGTAAGTCTGGGCTACCCTGCGAGCAAATAAAAGGTAAAATGTTCCACATTGCTTTTTGTATTCTTGTAAAATACATTGATGAAAACAAATAAATGTATTTACATAAGGCGGGTGCCAGTAAGTCTGGGCTACCCTGCGAGCAAATAAAAGGTAAAATGTTCCACATTGCTCTTTGTATTCTTGTAAAATACATTGTATTCTTGTAAAATACATTGATGAAAACAAATAAATGTCTTTACATAACGCGGGTGCCAGTAAGTCTGGTCTACCCTGCAAGCAAATAAAAGGTCAAATGTTCCACATTGTTCTTTGTATTCATGTAAAACATATTCATGAAAACAAATAAATGTATTTACATAAGGCGGGTGCATCCTTGTACAAAACATTGTATTCTTGTAAAATACATTGAGGTGGGCGTATCAACCGGCCACAACAGCTGCGCTGTACCGGAGGTCGAGGAGACCCCACCGCAGCCAGTGTCCCGTCATGACCCGGGCATGGGGCATGGAGTGTGGGAGGAAGGGGAGCAAGGGGTGGGTGCAGAGCAGGGGGCCGTCCGCGCCGTGGGGGCTGGGCCAAGTCAATGGGCCATGTCCAAGTGAGCTGGTTTGAGGCGGTCAATGGAGAGTCGCTCAGGTTTACCGCCCCCTGTCCACCACAAAATGTTTGTCCCCCATCTCCAGAGCCCGAAATGGGCCCTCGTAGGGCGGGCGTAGCGTTCCCCTGTGGGCATCGTGGCGAATGAAAACATAGTCAGCCATCTGAAGTCCAGTGGGGATGTGTGACTGAGGGAGGCAGTGACGGGAAGTAGGGACAGGTGCGAAAAGCCTCACATTGTCCTGTAGAGTAGACTTCTGGAGAGTAGCAGACCAGGGAACCGTGGTGCTAGGGACAAAATCCCCTGGCACCCGCAGTGGCTGTCCATAAACAAGCTCTGCAGATGAGGACTGAAGGTCCTCCTTTGGCGCAGTCCTGATGCCCAGCATCACCCACGGGAGCTTGTCAACCCAGTTGTTGTCTTTGAGGCTGGCACGCAGGGCAGCCTTCATCGACTAATGAAAACATTCACAGAGTCTGTTAGCCTGCGGGTGATATGCGGTTGTGTGTCAGGATAGCTTTCATCTGACTGTTGGTTTTCTGAGTCACATTTGGATGAGGCCTTATGGCCCACCTTTTTCTTGAGAGAGGACACTTGAGTGTGCAATTGTTTGTTCTGTTCTTTTAACTTAGCAATACATTAAGCTTGTTGGTGGTGGTGGTGGCGCAATGGATAAGACATATGCCTTTGGTGTAAGAGACCCGGGTTCGAATCCACTGTGAGACACCAATGTGTCCCTGAGCAAGACACTTAACCCCTAGTTGCTCCAGAGGCATGCGACCTCTGACATATATAGCAATTGTAAGTCGCTTTGGATAAAAGCGTCAGCTAAATGAATAAATGTAAATGTGTTCTTGTGCAATGGATAAGCTAAATTCTCTGTGACAACAGATAATGGCTTTCACATTGTTCTTGCGAATACTTGCTCCTAGTATCTTTTTACAATCTTCAATTGACCATACTTTTTCTGGGTGAATGCCAAATTTCTTTGTTAAATTCAATCTGACTGACTCAGTCACTATAGAGTTTATGTGCTGTCCTAACAATGACTTGAATTCACTGTCTGTCCATAAAGGTGTAGCTAGTCCAGCTTTCTCAGTTGTGGGAATCAGCCTAGCATTCCTTCTAACCATTTTGTGAGTTTCTTTGCTACCACACAAACAAACACTAAAAACTCATCTGATCAACAGAAGGTACACTTGTAAACTTTCCAATTTACCAACACTTCACACTTAACTTCCCTGCCGACAAGAACAGAGGATAAACAAAATATTAGCAATTTACACTAATCCTTCTCTGCCTAAAGCAAAGGATACAAAATATTAGCACATGCTGCTAACCGTCCCTGATAAAGCAGAGGATAAAATCTTCACTAATTTTACAGAGGATAAAACTTCTCTAGCAATGTTGAGGATAATGCTAATCTTCCCTGCCTAAACAACAGAGGATAAATTTAATCTCTAAAAGAAAACTTTTTTTTTAGAGGATAAACTTAGTTAACCAAACTCTACAGCTGTTTGTTAACTACTACTCTGAACGGCGCAGAAGATATCAAACTTGTACTGGTTTGCAATGGTTATTTGAATGGGGTGAAACTCACCAAATCTTTTGTGGTTGTCTTGAAGTTTCAAGATTCAGTCTGGAACTCAGTCAGAAAAGTTCATTCTTTGTTTCTTGAAGATTCCGTCTGGAAAAGTTCAGTCTTTGAGATTCTTTGTGCTTGAAGTTTCAAGATTCAGATCTTTGAGCTTGAAGTTCTTTGTTCAGTTTCCTTTTTCTCCATCCGGGTCATGGCACCAAATTCTTGGGAACTTTTATTCCTTCATCGAAGCAAAAACCAGGAGACTTGAGATGGATCTTATAAGCAGAAGAGATTTATTCTTCAGAGTATGTAGTTCATCAAGTCTGTAGTTCTTCATCATCAAGTCTAACTCATAATACAGTCTGATTCAGTCTGGAAAAGAAGCAGTCGAACAACAGGAGAGATCATCAGTCTGTGAGTGTTTACTTTTCCCAGTAGATTTTAGTGCGGCTCTGTGTTGCTAGGAAGTTTGTTTTGTTTACTGTGTTTTTACTCTGGTAACTAGTACTATATTCTCTTTTCCTATTGGTCTCTGGAATTACCAGTCCGCTGTAAACAAAGCTGATTTCATTTAATCTATTTCTAGTCATTTGGGTCTCAGTCTACTGGCCCTGACTGAGACCTGGATCAGACCAGAGGACACTGCCACACCGGCTGCCCTCTCCACTAAATTCACTTTCTCACACACCCTTCGCCTGACTGGTAGGGGTGGTGGTACTGGTCTGCTCATCTCAAACAATTGGAAATTTGATCATTTACCACCTCTGTGTGACAACAGCTCATTTGAATCACATTCAATTACTATCACTAGCCCTATTAACATCCATTTTGTAGTTGTATATCGTCCCCCAGTGCAGCTCTGCAATTTCTTGGAAGAGCTTGATGTGCTACTCTCATCCTTCCCTGAGGATGGTACTCCTCTCATAGTTCTTGGAGACTTCAACATCCACCTAGAAAAACCTCAGGCTGCTGATTTCCACACTCTGCTTGCCTCATTCGACCTCAAGCGAGTATCTACTGCGGCAACTCACAAATCAGGTAATAATTTGGACCTTATCTACACACGCTACTGCTCCACTGACCATACACTGGTCACTGCACTGCACAACTCAGATCACTTCCTCCTCACTCTCAACATCAACCTGCCACAGAACGCAACACACACTCCTCCACAGGTCACCTTTCAGCGAAACCTAAGCTCACTCTCACCCTCTCGTCTATCCTCTCTGGTCTCATCCACACTTCCTCCACCTGATCAGCTTTTAACACTAGATACTAACAATGCAACTGATAATCTTTTCTCCACTTTAACATCCTGCTTGGACAACTTCTGCCCACTTTCCTCCAGGCCAGCCCGCACCACACCCTCTGCCCCCTGGTTATCTGATGTTCTCCGTGAACATCGTTCGAAACTCAGGGGTGCAGAGAGGAAGTGGCGCAAATCGAAAGATCCTACTGACCTTGATCTTTATCAGTCCCTCCTCTCTTCCTTCTCTGCTAATATCTCTTCTGCTAAAATGACTTACTATCACAACAAAATTAACAATTCTTCAGACTCTTGTATGCTTTTCAAAACCTTTTTCAAAAACAACCTCTTGGACAACAATCAATCTGGTTTCAAAAGCGGACACTCAACTGAGACTGCCCTGCTCTCAGTAATTGAAGCTCTGAGACTGGCAAGAGCAGCCTCCAAATCCTCAGTTCTCATCCTGCTGGATCTGTTTGCTGCCTTTGACACAGTTAACCACCAGATCCTCCTGTCAATCCTGTCCTGTCAGATGAAGGGCATCTCAGGAACCGCACTCCGATGGTTCAAGTCTTACCTCTCAGGTAGGTCTTTTAGGGTGTCGTGGAGGGGTGAGGTGTCTAAGACACAACATCTAGCTACTGGAGTGCCCCAGGGCTCAGTGCTGGGACCGCTTCTCTTCTCCATCTACATGACATCACCAGGATCTGTGATTCAGAAACATGGCTTTTCCTATCACTGCTATGCTGATAACACACAACTCTACCTCTCATTCCAGCCCGACGATCCGACGGTAGCTGCTCGCATCTCAGCCTGCCTGACAGACATTTCTGGCTGGATGAAGGACCACCACCTTCAACTAAACCTTGCGAAGACAGAACTACTCGTGGTCCCGGCCAACCCAACACTTCACCACAACTTCACCATTCAGCTAGGCTTGCATCCATAACGCCATCTAGGTCAGCCAGAAACCTTGGTGTGGTAATTGATGATCAATTGAACTTCACAGACCACATTGCTAGAACTGCCCGGTCATGTAGATTTTCCTTGTACAACATTAGGAGGATCAGACCCTTCCTATCAGAACATGCTACTCAACTCCTAGAGTGGTCTTTAACGAGCCGAAAAGGGCACACGTCACTCCTCTCCTCACTAAATTGCACTGGTTGCCAGTTAACGCTCGCATCAAATCAAGTCATTGACGTTTGCCTACAGAACAACCACTGGTTCTGCTCCCTTTTACTTTAACTCTTTACTTCAGACTTACGTGCCATCCAGAAACTTGCGCTCTGCAAGTGAACAACGTCTTGTGGTGCCATCTCAAAGAGGCACAAAATCTCTTTCTCTGACCTTTACCATGACTGTTCCCTGCTGGTGGAATGATCTGCCTAACTCAACCAGAGCGGCTGAGTCCATAGCCACTTTTAAGAAACGGCTGAAGACGCTTCTTTTTCGACAGCACTTGATCCAGTAATACTAACACTTTCTCTACTACTCTATTCTATTCTGCTCTCTTAAATAAATTTTTTTTTTTTAAATTAAAAAAAGGTTCTGCGTTGGATTAAACTGAGAAGAGCCATAGCACTTGCATTTTGTTGTCCTACTGTTAGTTTAACTGCTTCTATTGTTCTCATTTGTAAGTCGCTTTGGATAAAAGCGTCTGCTAAATGAATAAATGTAAATGTACAGTATTCATTGTAATTATACTTTTCAAAGAGGGAAGAGATTACATAGAGGTGGAGACTCTGAATAAAGCATGTAAATGAGTATACAGGTTAAGGAAACACACCCTAGACTGGGTCTGAGGGTCTGCAATTGCATTGCAAATTGCATAGACAAATCATTATTGTGCTAATCCCATCAGTCTGAGTGAAACTGGGACTCCAAGAGCCATTAAAGACAATAAGGAGAAAATTGGAATTGCAACTTTTCTGAGCAGAATCATTATTTTAACCTTAAAAGCTAAATACAATATTCTTTACCGTGATGTTATGTATGGAAGCATATTTGAAATAGATTGTTAAAATTTGTTATTCTTCAGTTTCATTCGCGGATCCTTTATGTTGGATATGACTGACCACCAACATTAAATATCTTACATCTTGGATAAGATTCTTTAAAGTTTCGCACCTACAGCACACATTACAGATATACATTAAAGTGGATATGTTCTACTGTACATGTCTAAAGTATATACAGGTGCTGGTCATATAATTAGAATATGAGGAAAAACGTTGATTTATTTCAGTAATTCCATCCAAAAAGTGAAACTTGTATAATGTATACATTCATTACACACAGACTGATATATTTCAAGTGTTTATTTCTTTTAATTTTGATGATTATAACTGACAACTAATGAAAACCCCGAAATCAGTATCTCAGAAAATTAGAATATTACTAAAGACCAATAAAAAAAAAAAAGGATTTTTACAAAGGGATGTTCTGGGACCTGAATGGGCTACTACAATCTAAACAAATAAAATAAATTAAAAAAACAAACATGCAGGTTATCTTACCTCAAAAATCAAGTCTTCACTACAGAACATGGCCATTCTTATTTCCAATAGTTTCCAACAGTTGGACTAATGAAAAAGTCCAATCAAAAGAAAAACAAGACTGCCTCCTAACATGGCTAGGAACAGTCTCTTACAGAGCATCATGGAGAAAAAGCACAGCATCCATAGTGGAAGGTTTTAATCCAGTCCTCCTTTCTTCTATAACTCTTCCAGCTGTGCTGAAGACACGCTCGCTACTACTGCTGCTGGCGGGGACACTATACACAGAGCGAGCCAGTCTTGACAGTTGCAGTAGCAGGGTCTCGTGTTGTTTCCACCAGCGCAGCACATCTCGTCATATGTCATATGTCAGTGTGATAGGTTATAAAATATCTTTATATGTTTGTTTTTCCATCGTCAACTTCTCATTTTCTTTTAAGTAATGTCTAAAATATAAAAAGAAGGATAAGCCTAAAACAGGCCTGAGGTCCGGCCCGCGTGTGAACTATGACGTGAAAATTGGCCCGAAGCCCGGCCCTAGGGGCGTAAATAAGTCGGGGCCGGTCGGACTCGGAAAAGAAATGCCCTGAAATGCAGGGCTTTACGCCTATGGGCTTAGGCCACAGACAGTAATGCTTTTTCTGGCAGAGTAAAAAACATTTGTGGAACTGATGTTGGCTACTTCATTCTTGGTGATTCTGCTGACCCATTGCATAAATGGTTGCTAAAACCATATCCTGACACTGGCAGGCTTACAGAGGGCCAAGAACTATACAACGTGCGAACAAGTCGAGCACATTGTGTGGTTGAACATGCATTTGGGAGGTTGAAAGGAAGGTGTAAGTGTCTCAGAAAAAGAAATGACTGCAATGTAAATGTTGTTGTTGATATGGTTGAGACATGCTGTACACTGCACACTGTGAATTGTACATGAACAGATTTGTGCCAGAGGGGTGTGGTGATTGTGATGAAGATGCTGAACGTCCACCTTGCAATGTAGGTGAGGACTGTTTAGATGCAAGTGCTCTGCAACAGTTGTTCATGCAGCAGCAATAATTGTAAGTTGTTGTTTTATTGTGTTTGTTACAAATAAAATATTTGAAATGAACATTTGGTTCTAACCCTGTTTCGTGACTTAAATACAATTATTTTATCCTATATGATACATGGTACATCACATCAATAAGCCCAGTTGTTTAAGCATACAGAGTGAATACCACAACAAAAGTGTTAAAAATACTCAGTTCTACTAGTATGTATTTTTAATTGCAGTTGTATGTATATGTCTGTTAACATGTTTTTAGATATGGTCAGTTCTGTTAATGGTACTTTTGAATGTGAAACTGCTTTACATATTTCTGATATTTGAATAGGACATTATTTGCATCTCTCCTCTGGAAAACGGCTGCGGTCAACAAATGTGCACACCCACACACACAAACAAAACAGCAGGTACTTTTAAGAAGTACTATTTACAAAAAAAACTTTGCATTAAGGGAAACAGAAAGATAGATGTTTTGTCCATCTACTTCCTCTGGGGAAGGGCTGTGGTCAATTTTACCAGGTCAAAGTCTGAAGCAAATGACTCATCTTATTTCTGTCTTTGTGACATCTCCTCTCCTCATAATCCATCTCATTAGCATTTATTTTTGGATTTCTTCTCTTCTCAGCTTCTGCTCTTCTTCCATCTGTTGCTGTAAAATGTCAGAGTCCCACCAAACCCTTACTTTTCAGGCTAGACGAGCCAATGCGCATGTGCTGTGCTAAGCGCGAGTCTTGGGTTCCTATGGGAACCAGAGCTTCAACAGATAGATGCAGTGACACAATGACTTTACCAATCAGCGATTGGTTCTTTTACTTAGGAGGCGGGACAGTTTCTCTCAGGGAATTTTTTTTTTCTTTCAATGTTCAAAGTGATAAACTTTATTGTTTTTGGTAAAAATACATTCAGTGTGATACATCACCTTTTCTTTTAACAACACTCAGTAAGTGTTTTGGAACTGACACTAATTGTTGAAGTTAAAGTTTCTTTCTTATTGATAAATTAACTTAAGTACTCAACAGTCTGTGGTCTCAGGTTCTGTATTTTTTGCGTCATAATAAACCACACATTTTCAATAGGAGACAGGTCTGGACTGCAGGCTATGAAGCCACACTGTTGTAACATGTGCAGAATGAATATTGGCATTGTCTTGCTGAAATAAGCTAGCCTGGGTTTCCCCATACTGCCTTGCTCGCAGCGCGATTCTATTCACGCTGCTATGGCAGTCTGGACACCATGGGACAATTTTTCCCCTGAAAAAGGGAACCAATCACAGAACGGGGAGGGAGCAGCAAGATGATGACGACACCGAAGCAGTTTGTTTATATCAGACTCGACGTTACCTTCTACCCTCATGTTTATCTTGCACAAACGGTAATATTCGCTAAACGCCATCGTGTACAAATAAATCTTTGACCCATCGTCTTTTTCCTCGTCGAATTTCTCTCACTCTACATACGTCATCTGGTATAATTGAAGCGATTGGCTATGAGCTACATACAGGCGCATTTGATAGACATTCATAGCGCCCAATAAACGGCTCTGGGCATTCGTAAACCACGCCTCAAATACGAGAAAATGCGCACGTAGTTCCCAGACCAAGTCTCATTGAGACTTGGTCTGACGTTAGCCAGGCTAGAAATAAGCAGGGATGTCTCTTAAAAAGACGTTGCCTTGATGGCTGCATTATGTTAAATTTTTTCTCAAACTTTTGTCGCCAGACAAAAATGTCAAAACACATGTTGTAAAAACTTCCAGTTCTTGATTATTATTGGCTGAGCTGTGTTCGATGCCATTGTAATATACTTTGTAACCACACAGTTGAGAGTCGTAATAAAACGAGACGACACGCAACCAGCAAAGTTACAATGGAAAAAAAACTCACAGTTCGAGCACCAAATGCGCACAAGGAAAGCGAGGATCAGCTTCAAGAGAGAGTGAGACAAAGAAACCTATCATGCAGCTTATCACATCATAAGAAGTATAAAACATTTAAATAGACATATCAAGTAGTGATTAATGTATATGAATCTTAGTTGATTATAGGCTATTAGAGCTGGTTTTGTCACGGTGTGACAAATTAGAACAGGACTAAAGTCCTTGTGAATGCAGTGTTATTCAGAGACCTCCAGTGGACACCCGTCTCTATTGCATCGCGAATCCGTTGCCATGGCAGCAAGGTTAATTGCCCGATTGACAGCAGGTGTGGAGTAATTACAGAGAGTGTTGTGAGAGGGACACGTATTCAGATGGGGCTTTAAAAATAGAGAGGAAGCAGACTGTCGTGTGGTTCTCCTCCCGTGAGATACTGTGTTTGTTGGCGGGTTGTTTTGCATTTGGGGCTGGGCTGTGAAGCGGGCAAAGATTGAAGCTGAGAAGCGGAAAGAAGAGAATGAAGTTAGTGATGGCCAAATGAAGCGTTTCGAAGCATTATTGCTTTCTGATACAATTGTGTCGAAAATGGTTCATTACTCGAAGCTTCATTCAGATAGAAATTACAGCACCATCTCCTGGTGAAGTAAATGTAATGCAACAAAGCTGACAACCATAAAATGCAAGTAACGCCCCGTTTATTACGTGGTTTTACCGAGGCGATCAAAGCTGCAACAGTGTTAGTGCTGTGAAACTCATTATGTAGGTGAATTTTACAGATACTGATGAATTTCATGTGTTCACCTTGATAATAAAACATTAAGCATGATGTGTGTGTGTAATTATTTCTTTAGACAAGGACAGAAGATCAGACCAGCTTAAAAAAAAGTTGGAAACCATCACAGAAATTCTATGGTTTATATTAAAATAGTAACCATTGGCTTTTACCATTTAAACCACTACATAATTCTTTTTTGTAGTGTGTTAGGGACATATTCCATTAGGATTTAATGCCCCCACCAATACAACCCAACACATATCACTATCAGTAGACCCACAGAGACCATTATAATTCCCATTACAACCAATAAAATTCCCATGAAAACCATTAAATCCAATAGAATTTCTGTAATGGTTTCTATAGTTTTTTTTTACCTTCACTTTTATAAGAAATACAGCCGCCAGGTTTCAAACCTGTCAACACTGGATTGGGCTGTCAAAGCAGTCAGGTAGTTTACTACAGGAGTGAACCAGTGTGTTTGCTTCAGAAGTCATTTTCACGTGACTAGTGACGTAATGATACAAGCTCCGAAGCAGTGGTTCATTGCAAGGACCGTTCGAGTTTGAAGCAAGCTTCGGAGCGTCGGTGTCAGACGTAACATCACTAAATGAAGTATTTATCAACGAAAATTCAAGGAATATCGTCAGCAGTGGGGAAGACGCGAAGTGATGAGTATCGGATACGTTGTTTGTATGCACTAACACTGAAGTGGTGTTGAGAGTTTGGCGAGTGTGTGGCACGAGTGAACTAGTACACCGAGTGAATTGTTGATCTGTCTCCAACCTTTGTCTGCCCCTCGCTGAATGTGACGATTGCTGCATCCGTTTTCTGCTGTCTCTGGAGAGAAGCTGAGCCCTTGCGAGAGACGAGAGTTGATCTGGTGGGGGAAAGACCGGTGGGTGAGTGCTGGCCTGAATGCACGGTGTGCGAGTGGAATGCAGTGCCTGAAGTGACGATTCCCACGGTTTGTGTTATGGAGTGAAGTTCATCGTGTGGAGAAGTAATAGTAGTTTGCTGTGCACTCTCTCCTTACAGTCTTTTACTCGCCGTCTCCAAGGAAGGTTTGATATGTCAAGCGCCCAACTTACCATTTTGAGACAGCCCGGCTCTGCTAATGCTGAATGTTTCATATGCTGTTGAACTGTTAAATCCTGCTACATTGTTACAGTGTACAGCTAAAGTGGAGTGACTCGCTTAAAGCATCCCTCCCGTCTGGTGGTCTCCACACGCTCCTATTGAAAGCCGCTGCCCTGCTCAGAACGAGAGAAGGTATTGCAGCTGAATGTTTCATCTACTGTTGAACCCTGTTGCATTGTTACAGTGTACAGCTGAAGTGGAGTGATTCGCTTAAAGCATCCCTCCTGCCTGGTGGTCTCCACACGCTCCTATTGAAAGCCGCTGCCCTGTTCAGAACGAGAGAAGGTATTGCAGCTGAATGTTTCATCTACTGTTGAATGGTTAAATTCTGTTGCACTGTTACAGTGTACAGTTGAAGTGGAGTGTCTTCCCCATCTGGTGGTCTTCACACGCCCCATCGAAAGCTTCTGCCCTGTTCAGAAAGAGAGAAGGTATTTCAACTGAATGTTTTATATGCTGTTGGATAGTTAAACCCTGCTACCTGGTTACAGCGCACAGCCGAAGTGGAGTGTCTTGCTCAAAGTGTCCTTGTCTGGTGGTCTTCACACGCCCCATTGAAAGCTTCTACCCTTTCCAGAAAGAGAGAAGGTATCTCAATTGAATGTTTCATATGCTGTTGAATAGTTAAATCCTGCTACCTGGTTACAGCGCACAGCCGAAGAGGAGTGTCTCGCTCAAAGTGTCCTCCCCGCCTGGTGGTTTCTACATGCCCCATTGAAGGCCTCCGCCCTGTTCAGAAAGAGAGAAGGTATCACTGTTGAGTGTTTGAATACCGCTGAACCATTGAACCCTGTTGTGGTGTTGCAGTACACAGTCGAAGTGGAGCGTTCGCTCAAAGCGTTCTTCTGCCTGGTGACCCTCCATGCCTACGTTGCAAGCCGTTGCCCCCGTTGAGAAGGAAAGGGAACAGCTGTGGCACGTGCCTCGATCGAAGTGTTTTCCTGTTGTCCAGGGTTCCCTCACGTCCCGGCTAAAGGCCCTCGTCCTAACTGGTCTGGCATAAAGGACACCTACCGGGATATACTTACCTGTGTCTCCTCCTGGCCCGGTCCGTTCGCCACCTGTGTCCCTGTGCTTCGTCTGAGTCCGAGGCAACCGCTCTCTGGGTACTTACCTCTGGGGCAGCATCCGGGACTTGTTCCACTCCCGTCCACGAGTCCGTACCTGGTTCCAGTCTGAATGGGGTCCGTATAGTCACGACTTCCCCTTGAGTCCTGTAAAGAGTACTTACCAGTGATCTATCTAGACGGTGTGAGTTTCCCTCTGATTCCTCTCCAACGAGCTGCAGGGCCGCCACGATCGTTCTCCCCTCTACGGTCCAGGGGGCCATTGAATTCCCTCTGGTGACAAGAAAGAAGATTTTAATTAGGATTTTCAAATTACTGCTCTTAACTTAATAAAGAAAATTGTTATTCCTTTATTCTCTGGTCTGTCTGGTCCTTGACACGTTCCTCGAGGTGGTACCCGGTTTCCAGGGGTGAGTGTAGTCTGGCTTGGCCCACCCCGACCTGTGACAGTTTGGTTGCTGAAAGACAGAGACGTGCGCAGAGACGGCAATTAACGCGCTGTTCGATTTGTGATCGTGCTGTGCTTATTCTGTTAATTCGAGTATCATATTATAGGGCTGGGTATCGATTCAGATTATTTAATACAAATCCTATATTTATTAAAAGGAAAAGAAAAGTGAACAAGTTTTCAAGTGTTTAATTAAAATAAATTAAGAGCTACAAACCTGTATATTAAACTCTTTTTATTTTAGGTAATTGCACTGTAAAAACTATCATTTACTCAATTTTTTTTGGTGAAACATTTTTACACACAAAAAAAATTAGTAAATTTTAAAGCTGTTAAATCAATGAAATATACTGTATGAATTGAGTAAATGCAAATAAAAAAATTAAGTAAATCTGAGTAACTGCATCTGGTACATTAAGAAATAAAATTGAGTAGAAATAATTTAACATTTAAACATTTAAAAATATATATTTATGAGTAATATTAACTGTTTTTATTTATCAGTAATATTAACTTTTTTTTTTATTTCCTCTAAACCTTTGTAAAATAGTATTTCATACAACCACCAGTATACATTACATGAAATTGGCGTCGATATGTACAGCAATAGAGCACATTTTAACAAACATTTTAGAAATAAAAAGGAAACATTTAAACATTCAGGTAGCCTAATTCAAGTGTAATCAACCAGTCTGTTATTCAATATCCACCGTCTCAGCGCTGGTTCTCGTTTGGAGACGGACTCGCGCTCTGCGGGTGAACTTCGAACTTCAGACCGCGCCGTCCTGCATTTCACTCACAGCCGAAAGATAGGCCTACTGCGAGCGACTGACTCCATGACCTGCCAATAAACAAACAGTGACAGTTCTGAGGACATTTTATTATCCAAATTAATTACATTCATCATCATTAGGAATAAAGGCGTTTCAATCATGCTAAAAGACAGACGCGACTCTCGTTTAGGTGTCACATTACGCCTCTGTATGTTGTTTTGCATTATATAAAATGATTTAAAGCACAGTAATGATTTTATAGATAAAATAAAATATACACAAACCTGAATTTCACAGAGGAAATGCACCAAATCTGCGACGCTGAGAAGAGAGAACTGTTGTTCTGGAGACTGGAGAGTTCAAACAGCCCGCGCTCGCCGCTCACTCAACCGTCGAGTTGTCTTCACGTCAGAGGGTGGGGGAGGGGTGCACTGTTTTAATTGAGTAAACTTACTCAATTTCTTAAGAGTGTGTTAAAATATTAATAATATTGATTTGAATTAAGTAATATATTTGTTTCTTGAAACAGATCAGTTTAATTCAACATTCTTAAATATTTTGATAGAAATTTCACAAATATATTAAGTGTATTATAAAGAAATAATTGGTTTGTCAAATACTAAATCATTTTATTGAAAAAAACTTAAATATATCTGTAAATTTTAGATAAAATTAACTGTTGGATTTTTACTCAATTATTTTGGTATGTTTAACTCAAACAATCAAGTAAACGATATTCAGAGATTTTATTAAGTTAATAAAGTTAAATATTTCTGTAATATTTACTAAGCCACAGATTTATTTTTTAGAGTGTGTGTACAATTAAAACAGAACCCAACTCTATATTTCAAATGCATAATGAATAGACAGGATTTTGATGCAAGATGAAAAATTGATGCTGAAAATTGGACAAGTCAGAACAGTCGCATGTCTTGATCAAACAGGTTAACAATCCTCACATAAACCCATATAAAAACATTTTATATATATTTTTTTTATCTGTGCCCTTTCTGTCTACCAGCTAGGCCATATACAGAAATTTAATAAAGTTAACAAACAGTCTGCACTGCATTAATTATAAATTATATATAGACTAATCAAAGTTACAAAAGTTCTTTAGTCAAGAGCAGTGAGTGTTTTTGTCTGTTCCCTTTGTTCTTTGATTAACTTTAACGACAGATATAATTAGTGGCTACTGTGTACTGTCCCTTTAAGACCAGCCGCCGCTGTTAGAGACGCGGATCTCACACGCGCCTCATTCTCTCACAAGTCACAACTCTTCACGTTCATCATAAGACTGCTCCAACAAAAAGACATTTTGGCATAACTGTGTGCTATTGTTCGTTTGAAGCGCGAAAGATAATTCTATTCTGGGCTGTCTTGTGCAAACGCACAATATCATCGTAAGTTTTTCTGTGTCACAGTCACGACATTCACAGGCAGCGAGATCTTTTTTGTCTTGTTGCGCATGAATGGTTTAAAACAGGGATGCAAACACATGTATGGTCAAAAAAGAGAGAGGTTATCGAAGCCCTCGCCCCGCGGCAAATATCCAGATACTTACATAATGAATGTGATGAATTTAATCCTTTGTAAGTTATCATTTTGCAGTGTAAGATTACAGTTAACACCTTTAAATATTACATAAATGTATTATGTATTTTTATTTAACTTAGTGAGTGTATAAATCAGCAGCAAAAAAAGTAATTCTTGAAAAAATCTGCATAGTAATTTTATAAAATCTAAACATGTTAATAAAAACAAATTACTATTAGTACTCTTATAAAATTCAATCCGGCAATCATACATTTTACAATTTTATATTTATATATGAATGTCAAGAATTCAGAAGTGTACATATTTATAAAGCCTACACTACACTACACAGAAATAATATACAATTAAATTATGCTTTTTTTAAATGTATTGTGCAGGCTAGGTATAAAAAAAATAGGCTTTTAATAATCTTTCAGGTGCACAAAACCATGATAATATGACACGCTTCAAAACAGAGCGCACAATGCGCGTATGCGCATCGCGGGTGCAGAGTGATGTGCTCAAAGCAACATGGAGTCACAGACACAGTGTGCTGCGCTGTGCATTTAAAAGTTCACGCCACGGCACAAAGCGAAGAAATGTCGAGCGCACAAATCCTAGTGTAGGATTCATAGTCCTTGTGATGTGTGTGATCTAACAGGCACACGGTAGCGAGTCGTTTAAAAACAGCACCAAACATAACATACAAATACACAAAATAAAGTCATTTTATGCAAATCCACAGCCTTTTATCTACAGATCAAGCATTATAATGTGAATATATCATATTGGGGAGAGGTTTACATAGAGCTTTTAGATAAGGTATTTGGCTTCGGGAACACCCCTAATCTACTCCAGCAAAAAAAAATCTGGAGGATGACCCACCCACATTTTTTTTGCTTCCGACACCCATGACATACAGTATCCCCAACTGTAAGGTTTGTTTAACAGGTACATTAAATGCAAAAATACCTGGTCTGGTCCTCTGTGGAATGTGATGTGATCCCCCTCGTCTCTGTAATAAACATTTAGACGTAATTACACACTGACAAGAAACAAACAAAATATTTAATACTTCTTTGGTGCATTTTGTATATTTTAGGTGTAGACGTTAGCAGTGCAAACGTAGTAGACGGTACCTGCTCCACTTCTGAGTCCAAGAAATCACTCTTGGATGACAATTCTAGCACACAAACCATGACACACATGTCAGCCACTTATGCAATATATTATTTGTTTTATTTTTAAACGTTAGGAAGATAGCATGTATATTAACTCACCGTCTGCAGCTGCCATAGTGTCCCAACTGGTCTCTCCACTAACAGAGGGACGGTGACACACCGTCCATTGAAGGGATGGTTCAGAGTAAAATCAACCTAGGGTCCTTTGCACCATGACCTTAAGCCAAACACCCCCAGAAGCCTTTTTTCCCTTGATTATTATTAAAGTTAGAGCTTATTTAGAGATATCAGCCGAATGGCTTAGTACAGGCGCTAATGGATCCAAGGATGTATCTCGTAAATTACCCCACTAATAATGCCCAGAATGGCACCAAACTTCTACAGTAGTACAAATAGGTTCTGTACTCATAAAACGAGGCATTGTAAAGTTTGTAACTACATCAGGAGTTTATTTAAAGTCTGTGTGAACCAGAAGTTGCAACCGACTTTATTTCAGTGTTGTGACGTATTTCCGAGAGAAACGGAATACTAAATGAGGAAAAATAGTGGGTGTGGCTTTTTTTTCCAACTCGCACCTGATTGGATCTAGAAAAGTAGGTGTTTCAACAAGCGCACTAAACATTTTAGTTTATTAAGCATAATATTACAAAGTTATGTTGGCAGCCCCGTATGATGTTCAACGTCTCAAGAGCTTGGTTGTAGTTAGTTCCACCTAGGGTTGCAAAATTCTGGGAATTTTCAAAGACGGAAACTTTCCATGGGAATTAATGGGAATTTAAGGGAATTAACAGGAATTTATGGGAATAAACGGGAATAAACTGGGAATTTTCGAAGTTGAGGGTTGGCTCTTCATAGATAACTTAAATATAGTTGAGGAAAGTATATTTTAGCATAATCTTGACTAAAACAAACAGATGCCATTCAAATACACTTGAATATCCATGCCATTCCTCAATCACATGCACACAGCACACTGCTTACTGCATGGTAGGGCTGTCCCCGACTATGGATTTTCATAGTCGAATCAGGATCGTCATGTCTTGCCTATAGTCGACTAATAGTCGAATCATGTGTATGGGGGTGGGGCTGGGGGCGGGGCTTTAACGTTTCAAAGCCGCGATGTACAGAAAATCACACAAAGATATAGAAGAAAATGTATAAAAACATTTTGGATCAATAAAACTAAGAAATAACATAACTCCAGAAAAGCCACACTGCAGACAGGATTTGCATTTCACATGCAAATCAAATTAAATCGGCTAAATTACCTGTGCGAGCAGGCCAGCCTACAGCACAACATAGATGCACCGAAAAAATAAACAATTAATTTACTAAAATTAACTTAGAACAGAATAGGCCTATACCTTTCTAATAAATAAAAAAATACTAAACGAAATAAATTAGAATCAAGTCACAAGATGAGGAGCAAATGTGTGCAAAATGCCTAAAGTGCAGGGGAACATATATTCAAAACACAAGCCACAAATAGTTAGATTAGATAACCCTGACAGATTAATAAATAAAATAAAAATAAATAAATAATTAAAATAACGATATTTTCAACTTTGCTTTTTAACTGCAGAAACAACAATAAATGCTAAACTGGAGGCAGTCTTTTAGCTAAAAATGTTCACAGCATCCAAAAATCAAATGAGACCGGGCTGAAAAGTTTTGAAATCACGTACCCTACCTGATCGAGAGAACAAATCCAGTCTTTTTTCACTCTGACTGTGTCCGTTGAAGTCTTTTCAAATTGTGCGCGCGGATAAAATACATTCTAACGTGAAACCCAGTCTATGCGTGAAACGTGTTAACGTTGGCCGGCAGAAGTGCGATAATGGTTTTCCTGATGCTAAATCCCGCCTTGGAGAATAATATCCTTTCTGATGGTGTACATCCACACTTTAGATTTTCTTATCCCAGACATTGTTAAAGATTTAAATCCTTGCCGCGAAGACGCTCCTCTGTCGGTCACGGATCGAAAGTGAAACTTAAATCTGTCACGGGGTGTTTGGATTTATTCACGCACGTTAAATTTTTTTTATTAAAAGCTTCTTTCTTTGCACATTTTTATATACAGCATTATCATAATAGGCTGAATATTAACGTATTTACATAAAAGCTAGTTATATGTGAAATTGAGCACCCTCATATAGCCAAAGGGGCATGATCCTCGTTTCATAACACCTCTGCGAAGATTCGACCATGAGATCGGTAGTCGAATCAGGCTCCTCCTATCGAAGCATCGAATCTTCGACTATTCGGGGTCACCCCTACTGCATGGCTATTGAGACCACACCCCCTACTGGCACTGTGCATGCCTCCATCACATGTACAGAAGCCCAAAGCACAAGACTATTGAAGGCACACATTTGAGCCTGTGGACTAAACAAAGTGCAGTAAGTTTTGATGATATTATGGGGAAATATATTTATTAAATGTCTAAATTGCAAATATCACATACATATGTATTCATCTGAGATAGCAAGCTGATAAGTTAGATGCTAAATAAGCTAGCATAACTTTATTTACCACATAAGTAGTGCTGGGCGGTATGACGGTATCGTTACCGCGGAAGAAAATGTCAACCGTAACAGATTTTTTTATTACGTGTATACCGCCAAATGTAAATAAGTAGGTGTGGTTAACTCACGTGCAGCTTGCGTGAGACTGAGACACTTATATTTGTCAAAGAAGCATGAAGAATGACCAAGGAATTACGTTTTCAAAATTAACGTGATATTTTCGGGGGGGAAGGTGCAGAAGTCAACTAGAGCAGTGCAGCACACTGAAAGTTTAGAGAGACGTACATGCTCGCAAGGGGCTTACTTGACAAACAAGTTCATATCAGTATTCTAACGAATAGAAATAACCTTAAATAATGTATCTATCCGTCTCTTATGTGTACATTTACTTTCAGAGTGGACCACGGCAAGCGGTTGCCGTGGTAATGAATATTTCCAAAATTCCCCAGCTTAACTTCCCATGGAAATTTACCGGAAATTTTCCGCCCCTTTGCAACCCTAGTTCCACCGTCAAACTTTGTAAGGTACCAACGGTGTACATTGACGGACCGCGTTATCTTCTAATGACAGATATCTCATAAACCCCATTTCGTGTTCTGTCCAATTTTTGAAGTATTCACGCGTGAAGTGCTTTGAGCACATCCGTGACCTCTCTGTTATCCCTCATTCCACAAAATGTAAAAAAATCAAGCCATCTGGACCGTAACGAGGGAAATTTAGGGAATGGGAAAAGTGTTTTGTGAGTGCCACAACCAAAAATGCACCTCCTCGCCATCTCTGTTTGTTATGCGTCTTTCACGTGCTGTCAATGCTCACAAACACTGGCAGCCTGTCTACTGTCAGTTGGAGGGGCGTCGTTACGGATGTTAAGCAGACACCAAACTGTCAAACCTACGTCATCACGGAAGGTCCTCCAATGCAGAGGGGAGGGACATTTTCAGATTTTGATTAAAGATTACGAAGCCAAAAATTGTTTGTGTGTGGATTGACTTGCATGGATGAATTGCATGGCAAACAAAGTAAATATGGTCAATTTTGATTTCATGTGGAGTTTAAATAACAATTGCCTGATGGCTCATGCTACCGCTAACCCGGACGTCGACGTCACTTCAGTGATTTGGGATAAGAACGTAAAAGTCCTGGCAGAAAGCGATGCATAAGGATGTAGTGTAACGACACCCAGTTCCAGGAATGCACTAATATTTTGTTGGTAGTACCAGTAACAATTATTAGTTTAGACTAAATTGTCAACACCTCGAAAAAAAAAAAAAAAAAAAAAAACATGGGCGTCGTTACACTACATCCTTATGCATCCATGACATAATTCAGTCCCACTTGAGTGCTCCTCGATGAGGGGTGGTCCTTCTGTGTCCAAAATTTATCAAAAACATCTTGGACAAGGTTTTCACATCAACAGCCGTCATTGTAAGACAGTTAGCCACTTCGTTTGTTTGTCCAGAATATAGGAACAGTAACTAAGGGGGGCGGGTAGAAAAAAAAATAGAAAAGCCTGACAATATCACTGCTAAATACCTTTAAGAATTGTGGTATTCCACCATGTTTCTCACTTTAACACTGACACGCCCCCAACTCGTAAAGATCGGGGCTTAAAGGAAATCGCGACCTTCCCACGCGTATTTACGACATTGTGGTGGTGTTCATGTGCGTTCAACTCAACAAGTTAGGTGACTTGAACGCACCATTTGTCACACTTCATTAACTCATTTTAACTCATTTTCACATTTGACTAGCTTTAAAGGGTCATTAAACCCTAAACTAAATTTCCTGAGATTTAAACAGAGGTATGGGTTCATGACTCTTTTAGCCTACGTGCAAATTAGCTCTGACTTGCGCGCTTTGCACGCAGTAATAAACACACTAATATCACATTCATATCAGTTCGCTGCCGAGTTTGCAACACTTCACTTGCATTACATCAAGTTGATAAGTGAAATATGACTCACCAAGTCAAGAAAATAATGTGTGTTTAAATAAGCAAGTGCATAAGCAGCGCTTTGATGCTCCATGGATCTGCATCAGCCTCTTTCTAGTTCTCTTCTTCGTCCTCTTCTCACTCCGACGACAGCTTCTCCAAGGTGTCGCGTCCACTCAAAAATCCAATCCTTTCTTTATATTTAGTCACTTTTCTCTGTAAATCAATCGTTTAATGCGGAGAGTTTCTGGAGACCGTACTTCGTCTGACTCGCTCAGCTCTCTCGTCTGATAATGATGATCACGTCGCTAACACTGACAGAGGCGCGGGCGCGACCTGAATGTGCTGCTGCTATTGGCTCATCGAAGTGTCAGTCACTGCAGAGCAATCAGTGATTGGGTGATTCTTCTGTCATTCTAAAACGCTTATTTTTCTAAAGCTTTTTATTTATTTTTATTTTTTACTCTTAACTCACATCTTTATTGTACGTTCAAGTCATGTCGTAAAGATCGTATTTACGAGTTGAACGCACATGAACGCCAACGCTTGCTATTTTCTTTAGGCTCCTATCTTTACGTGTTGGGGGCGTGTCAGTGAGAAACATGGCGGAATACCACACAATACTTAATATTTAGCAGTGATATTGCTAGACGTTTCTATTTACAGCGAAGTAAGTTAATAACCTGCACAGAATATGATATCATCAGCACACAAATTCTAATATTTCATAAGTTTACATGGCAGCTATTATTATAGTTATCAGAACATTCAAGTTTCTTTAATCTTTTATCCTTAATGACACTTTTCTGCTATGAAAAATATAGTTTGAGGGTTCTTCAAGTTAATAAAAAGATTGCACTCCCTATAGCTCAAGAGAACTGCGGTGGGCGAGTCGTTTCTTTTGTAGCTACACGCTAAAAGTTAATAAAAATATGTATTTTCAAATCAAATTTTAGACACTGTGAAGAGGATAGCTCACAGTAGACACGGATTGATTTAGAGAGAATGTTTTCGGTTAATATAGAGGGTAATTCGTTTTTTTTTTTTTTTTTTTTTCTGTTTTGATGTACCCTACAGGGCTTTTCCTGGGTCAAAATTGGTCTTCGGTGGTGGCCGACGGACACTGTCATCCTTTCTTGCCCTCTTTATTATTTTTTATTTTTTTAAAGCTGTGATTTTACAACTGGATTTCATAGCTTTGTAAGATAAAATCCTTTTTTGCTAAACCTAATAATTATTTTGGTATATACTCATATCAATATCAAAAAGTAAAATAAAAAAAGTAGCATTAAAAAGATTGTTTTAACTAATCGTCTAATTTTCTACCATATACAATTGAAACCAATTAGCAGCTAGCTAACAACAACTTGCTTTGCACTTTTTTTTCTGGTTTCACCTCACTCCAGTCTAAATTACAAGTTTTCTTTGGTAATTGTACTACACATTGTCATATAAATAACCTGAAAATACTGTAGTTTATTAAGGTTAAATCTTGCTAACCACTCTTACACTTACATTCTCATTTTAAAGGTATTTAGCCGTGATAATGCTAGACTTTTCTATTTACAGCGAAGTAGGTTAATTGCCTGCACAGAATATGATATAATATAACAATATAATTTGTATCAAAGTTTACAGTGTCTTCAATAAATTAATTAAAAACATACAAAAGCAAAACACACCTGATGCACATTACTTGTTCTTTATTTTCTGGAAGTAGATTTTAGGAACCTTACTGTATTTTTGTGTAATTAATTAAGAGAAAGTACTCCGCCATCTTACTCCGACGAAAATTACTTGAACGCACATGATGTCATAAACATGACTTCCCACCTCGTAAATACGAACTTCCCAGGAGGACTTGAATGCTTGAGGACTTGGGAGCCTGGGTTAGAGCCAGCAATCTAGCATAGCCTACTGCCTAGCTGAGCTATGAGGACGAAGACCTTACCAAGACGACTCCTAAACTTAAAGTGTCCTGAGTCCTAAGCTCAGGACTGCTTAAGCCTCAGTATTCACAGGAGAGGGGCAGTTATGAAAACTATCTGAACCTTTTCTTCTAAGAGTGTACTTAGTGATTCTGTGGCTGCAACTCTGCAATGCTTTGGCATTTTGACACCAAACATTTATGTCAGTTACCTCACATTGTCCACACTACCGGTATATTGTCTAACAGCGCCACCTATTGATCAAAAGTGATAAGCAAGTAAATCATATAACAGAATGTATTTGTGAAATTTTGAATAAAATAATCTAAAACATATTTAATTACTTATTGCTGCTATTTTTTTGTAACAGTAACACTTTATAATAAGGTCTCATTTGTTGACATTAGTTAATGCATTAACTAACATGAAATAACAAGGAGCAATATGTACTCACAGCATTTATTAATCTTTGTTTATTCATGTTAGTTCACAGTGCATTAACTAATGTTAACAGATACAACTCTTGATCTTAAAAATCTAGGAGCAAATGTTGAGATTAACATTAAGAGAACATTAAGAGATATTGTTCATTGTAAGATCATGTCAACTAATTAAGTAATGTTAACAAATGAAACCACTTAAACACAGCGACCGATAAAAACCCATGCATGTCATGCAAAGTTGAGTAAAAGTCAACCAGTCACACTGAAGCATGCAGAGATTTAGTGAGCAATCCGTGTGTTTCACAGTTTAATAAAACAAGCTAAACATGAGAGCGGTGTATCTCTCCAATCCATCCCGCTGTAATACAGCGTCAAGAACTACAGGCTGCTTTCATTATTTCAAACAAACATTTATTTCCCGTAGATTTGCATGTGTACATAAAGCTGAACTTTGAACTCTTCTCTTTACAAAACACACCTCGGCACATTTTAAAACAACTGAAAACATTTAAATCTAGAACAGAGTCTTATGGAAAGGCACCTCGGTCATCTGATGGTGCGGTACATCATGAAGTCTACAGTGGTGCATCGTGGGAACTTGCCGATGGAGCTCTCCTCCACGGGTGTGTAGACTTTGATCTGCCGCATGTGTGTGTCTCGTCCGTTCTGGTGGTTTGCCAACACGGCGATCTGGATCATGAAGGTTCTGATGGGATTGTTCACCAGATCCAACAGAGGGATGTGAATCCAACCGCTGGGCTCCACCATCTCCAGCTGCTGCTCACACACACACACACACACACACACACACACACACGCTCGTGTTACAATCCAAGGGTTTATTCTGTGAAAATGCATATTATTCTGATTGTTTAGACATGGTTTTAAGCAAATAAATACATACATTTTTAGGCACGAAAGATTGATTTAGGTTATGAATAAGTTTATTATGCAAGAACAACGAGACCACAGAGTGATTCTCACTTGCCTGAGAGAAAAAAGTAAATTATACCGTTTAACATAATTACATACAAATAATGTACCATAGAATGCCACAAACGACCAATCACAATCAAGTATTTGAGCTTATAGATTTAGGCTATAACATCAAGTCACCTTTATTTTTATAGTGCTTTACAATGCAGAATGTTTCACAGCAGCTTCACAGTGATAAACAGAATCAATGATGCAAACTTAATTAAATATGAGACTAATTTAATTTCAGCAGTAACTCATCTGTGTAACTGTGTGAAGTTCATCTATAGAGAGCATTAGCGCTCGCCTAGCTTTTCAGCGCCGTTGGTTCCGGAACTATTTTTCCCATTCATTTCTCCCATAGGGATTTCAAAAAAGTCTTTGTTAATGCATTATAAGCCATGAACCAAACCAACCAGCCTCGAGGTCATAACATTACAAACTTTGATTTGAAGCGAAAACGTCTTTGAAAATCTGACAAAAATACAAAGGTACAAGACTGTGAACTTAACAGCTTTAGTGAGGGAAAGAACTACAATCCCACAAAGCATTGCGAACAGCATAATGATGGAGAAATATAAATCTACTCATTAAAAACATGTTGATTATGTATATAAAACACTATATTTTAAGCAGTCATATTCAAATATGTTTTTTGAGAGCATAGAGAATTCACAGTGCTTCATTAGAGTGGCATGTTCAGCTTGTTTCGTCTTTTCGATTGGTAGAATTTTCTGTACAGCATTATGGGTAATGTAGTTTTTCCACAGTTTAACAGCTGAATTTTACAGTGAATTCTGCTTTTAAATACGATTCTTTTTAAAACTAAATTGAAATAATGCAGTCTATGGAAGCTTGTTTCCACCACAGAATAAAAAGGGTAATTGTGACTTTTTATCTCACAATTGCAAATTTACATCTCGCAATTCTGACTATATCTCATTATTGCGTGATGTAAAGTTGCAGTTGTGTGTTATAAAGTCAGAATTGCATGATATAAAGTTGCAACTGTGAAAAATGACTTTTTTTCCCTCTAATTGCATGTTTATATATCGCAATTCTGACTTTATATCTCACAATTCTGAGAAAAGATGTCAGAATTGTGAGATATAAACTTATACTTGTTAATAAAATCAGAATTGTGAATTTATATCTCGCCATTCTGACTTTATAACACACAATTGCAACTTTATTTCACGCAATTCTGACTTTAAATCTCGCGACTGTGAGAAATAAAGTCAGAATTGAGTGATGTAAACTCGCAATTGTGAGATAAAAAGTCGCAATTATCTTTTAAAATGTTTTATTCTGTGGCGGACACAAGCTTCCATAGCAGGAAGATACTATCAATTAACAACCTCGTAGCTCACAGTTAGGCTGTCTTTTAAAGTCTATAAATTATAGTTAAAAATCGATTTCCCTGTGGAGAACTGAATGTAGTTTTTACTTTCGGAACCAACTATTGAAGAAAACAACGGTGTGGTTATTCAGCTGGAGTCGGTTCTGTCCGTGATCCGCGTCTCTTACCCGGATCTCCTGCAGGTTGTGGAAGTTGTTCCCCACTCTGACCGAGATCTTGCTGGGAGTGTAGCTTTCATCAGATTTATAATCGGCATAAATGCACAGCATCTTCACAGTGGTCTTCCTCCTAACATGACACAATCACAGCCTTTCAGTGTCTAGAACGTTTAAGCAGTCACAAACCCAAATATATATTATAATATTCATCATAAAACATGAATGTGCACTTTAAAACGTTCCAGTTTACTGTTTTCTAAACAGTATGCACTGATCTTGGGTCAGAAAAGTGTCTGTCACTGTTTCCAATTCAGACTTGCTTTAAATGACATTTAATGAACAAATCAGCAAAGCATTGAAATTTCAATCCAATATGAGACATAATTTGAGCAGAGAACTTAAGTTACTAAAAATGTAAGGTTAGACATAATGCTTTTATTTGATATACAACAAAATGTAGAGATTAAATGATTACAGTACTTTCCCACATCTTTTGATGAGTGCATTTCCATAACCTTTACAGTTATATTATTACTGGATAAGGATTTTTAAAACTTATTTCATTCACACTGTGCTCACAGACACAAACCAAGTAATCAGCTACATATTTAGGAGCTTAACTAGAAATATATTTACAAAATAAACCTACCTGATTTTTCTTTGATCTATAATAATTAATTTTCTGAGCAACAATTAATGAACAGTTCATTAATTGAACGAATTAATGAATTAATGACTCAATGACTTTAGACATTTACTGCCACCTACTGGCAGTTTTAGTTTCTTATTTAGAGCATCACCTCGTTAAAAAATGTCCATATTAATAAAAAAACCCATTAATGATATAGTTCACCCAACAATTAAAATTCTGTCATCATTAAATCCCCCTCGTGGCTGACGTAGCCTGAAAGTTTGTGCAATAAATTCTATGTTGAATCGAATTAAATATTTATTTTTAAAGCTACTTTTTGTAATGTCTAGTGATGCTTTTCTCATTTAACACAATAAGGACTTCAAGTGATATTTTAGGGAACATTTCTCAGCCAAATTTGATGTGCAATTAATTTGTGATTAATAAAATTAATGAATCCCCACATTGTGTAATTAAATAGATGTGTGTGTTTAGTAACTGACTAGCATTTATGTCAACCAGTCAACCACACAAACACATTTATTAGCTGTAAACAATAGTTTTATAACATCTGAATAATGGCAGATGAATCGACCCCCGATTATGTAGATCAATCGAGTCATACAGTGGCTGTTTGAGACTCATCGTGGCTCTACCTGAACTGAATGTTCACCAGATGTGGCTGAGAGCCATCAGACTGCCAGTACGTCTCCAGATTATCATCCCTCAACTGGTCGACTCCAAAGCCTTCACACAGAAAGAGAATGACACAATGAAAAACTAAACACAGGTGTGCAATGATCAAAAACAGAATAAAAAAGACACACACACACACACCTGGCTTGCACGAGGACAGCGACCACACGGCTTGTGACCCGATCTCTCGGACGGTCCCGGTACGCTCCAGCTGCTTCGGGTCGGCACCTGGGGGGGTTTTGGTGGCGGTCGCCATGGTTACTGAGGAAAGAAAACGAGGACAGACAGATGGGATGGAATTAAAAAACACCCACAGACAGCATAAAAACATTTATTAAATAAAGATAATGCAATGTGCAGTAACCCCAACCTAACAATAACCCTAAACAATGCAATGTGCAACTGCTTTACATATATATTTTATTACTAATATTGACATTAATTTGTAGTTTTCACTTTAAAAAGAATAAAAATGCTCCATGTCCACAAAACTAAAACGATGGCAATACAATGTTATTTTTTAGATAACAATAAATAAATATTCTTTCATATATATATATATATATATATATATATATATATATATATATATATATATATATATATATATATATATATATACACATATATGTGTGTGTGTGTTCCAGAACATTATTTTAACTAGCATCTTATAATAATATGTAATATTCAACTGATATATGTATCATAGTGCCATGACAAATATACTTAATATACGTAATAAACACGTTTACAAAGTAAAAAAAGAGATTTGAATTTTACAACAACACACGGTTGTTTAATCAAAAATATCTACCTTTAATTGATGTAATACAACAAAACAAAGCCACAGTTACTCACCGGCACTCAAAAACACTTCTTCTTACATCTGTTTCCACAACTAACTGACGTATAGGAAGATTTTCTTAAAAAAAGGGAAAATATAATCGTACACATCTATGCACTGTTCGCATTTGCCCGGCATTGGCGCACTCTGATCACGTCACGGTTCTTGGATCGCGTCGCGTCCCTTTAGCGTCGCGCGCTCTGGCGCCATCTTTGCTACCGGTGTTGTCTCGTGCGCGCCGTAGCAGCACGCGCTGGTCGTCTCTTCACACAGCAAGAAGAAACTCAACGCTTATTAACGCGTTATACTGCGTTGTTCCCATCAGCGGGAGGTGAGCAGCGTTTTATTGACATTTTGTAATGAATAAATGGAGATGTATAGGTAGTTTGAAAGACAAAAAAACGCACCAGCTGTGTGCGCGCATGCCGCCCCTATGCGCGAGGCCTTTTCTTCTTTCATTAAAAAATATCCCCGTTTTCAACGAATATTTAATGAAAGTCATTCTGAACAAAGTGGAAAACAACTAAGCAGACGTTTTAGAAAGACAATGACACATAATGTAGTGTTTTGGGGGGTAAAATAAAGCAGGGAATTCTCTGAGGGAAAGTCTTGCGTCATCTTTCGTTATTCCCACTAGTGTGTGAGAGAGAGTCACGACGAGCGCGCGCACGTGCTTAATATAACCGAATCTGGCTATTTCTGATTGTTTATAGCCGTTTTAAACGTAGATCTGAATGTAATGTTTTTGTGTATAATGTTTAAACATCGGTTATGGAGTGTACTAGTCCAATCGGTTCGGATTCAAAGGGTGCTGTGGTGTACGAACCATTAATCAATGATCTGGTCTGGTAATGTAAAGATTGTAGGTTCGAGTCCCATCAAGAGGTGCATAAACTATGACAAGAGTGTCCTTGTTCAAGACGATGAACCTCAGGTTATTCCAGCATAAGTGAAGAATGAGTCACTGCCTCTGATAACTGACTCATTATTAATTATCAAATGACTAATATATGTGTTCAATAGGATGACAGTGCAGCCTATTGCATGTTTAAACGAGCTGTCACGTGATGCCAGCGCTGCACTGTAAAGATGGCAACTCAGCAACTTCATTCATCCTGAATGTGAGCTGTCTATCTGTCTATATCTATCTGTCTCTGAGTCATGAAACCACCACATCAGACCAGGTTTTGCTCGCCAGACTTATCTCGTTTTGCACGGCTGCCATCAGGAAAGCATTTTGTTGGGAGTGTGTAACAGCTGGTGTCCGTTATATCTGATCGTTTGCATGAGTTCATGCGTGTTAACAAGTGATAAACTGGTTTCAATAGCCACTGTGAGGGTGGCAAGGTGGTTTCTTAAAGGGATAGTTCACCCAAAAATGAATATTCTGTCATTAATTCCTCAACCTCATGTCGTTTCAAACCCGCAAGATCTTCGTTCATCTTTGGAACACAAATTAAGATATTTTTGATGAACTCTGATGGCTCAGATTCATATAGCTCCATTGATCACTGTGTAATTAACACTTTGAAGGCCAGTAAGGTAGGAAAGACATCATTAAAATAGTCCATGTGACTACAGTGGCTCAACCTGTATTTTATGAAGCGACGAGAATACTTTTTGTGCACCATATATCTTAATTTGTATGATACTGATATCATTTTGATATTGTGCAGCCCTAATTACTCCCTCGTGAAGTGTGTTATGTTGCCGTTTATCTTTGTCTGCGTCTGAAATGGCATACTCTCTTGAGTAGGTACTTACTGTGAATAAGTAATTACTCTGCAACCGCTAATAATGTACATTGTATATAGTATGAGTCAATGTAATCCAGATGTACTACATTCGCCATGTTGTCATTATCACATGACCTCCCAGCGTCAGTTGCGTCGCTTCACTGCCATTGATGAATCCTCTCCCGTGGCATCATGGGACAGTAAAGTGTCCATCGCATGCACACTTCAGAATCTCACTGGAAGTAGTCGGTCATGCGGGAACTTTTATGAGTGCTATGCATTTGGAAATGCTTATTAAAGAGCTGCTGCGTGACTGGATTTAGTGGGGAAAACACGAGTAAAACAAATGATTATCAGTGTAAACTAAAGTAGGGCTGGGCGATATGGCCAAAATTTCATATCCCGATATAGCTCATTTGATATCCCGATAACGATATACATAACGATATAGCAATTTTTCTGTTAATTCAGTTCATGAATAGTCTACCGTAAATCCTCTAATATTGGCCTGTATTCCATTACCGGCCGGGTCTCTAACATTGGCCGGTCTCGCTGTTGGCGGAGGTAAATAATTATTAGAACCAATGTTTTTCTGGGCAGGCCACAACATTATGCTTGTGATAGTAACATGCAAATACCACAGGGGGGCAATGTTTGCTAACGAATCCAAGCCATAGCTACGGTAGCCTGGTCATGTCAATCACTTCGCTCTTGACTCGCACGTGACGTGAGACTTCAGTCACCGGTAGGCTAACGTTGTTTACCATGGCAGCCACGGAGCCAAAGAGGATTTTTGGCGAAAATCTATTTTTTAACCCCCTGGGTTCGACAATCGCGCCGGCGCGATAGGTTTTTTTTCTTATAACTGCAAAAGAGATTCAAAATATTCTGTTGACTTTGATCTTAATTACGGAGAGCGCGCGCTATTCAAAAGCAAATAATCTGAGGCAATCCACGCAAACCTGTGAACACCCACAATCAGTTGGATATGTTCACTTTCAGGTTCACCTCGTTTTCATTTCGAGGAGCAACGGATCCGGTTGAGGAATAGGTCAGTTCTATATTTGCTTTGTTCTAATCGCAATAGTGTCTGTACACGCAAAAAGACTGTTTAAATATGAATCGCGTTTCTCTCTCTCTCTCTTTCTTTCTCTCTCTCTCTCTCTCTCTCTCTCTCTCTCTCTCTGTGTGTGTGTGTGTGTGTGTGTGTGTGTGTGTGTGTGAATGAATGAACAGATGCGCGCTGTTGTGGAGCTACTAACGGGTTGGGTTGGCTGGTCATCTAGTTGAGAATTAACTTACCCTGGTCTGAACCGCGTCTACTACCGTCTTCCTCCATGTTTGTTTATGTATTGCAGCGTGCATGGGCATGCCGTGAGGTTAATTCTGCCGTAAAACGCCTTATCGTGGCGTAAACGATAGAGCCTTATATAAAACGATAGACATTTTCTATCGTCCAGACGATATATTTCGTCATATCGCCCAGCCCTAAACTAAAGGTTGAACTCGATACAGTGTTCCTTACAACTCACCAAAGATCCAGTGATCCGTGGATATTGACATGCCGACAGGAATCGTGTTTCCTGACATTTATATGTGCCTGATTTCAACACCGGGAAATACATAAAGCAAATTTGCCTGTGAATGCTTTATATAAATGCAATATAGATCTAAATCTGGGTGATCACTTATATCACTGTTATATATATCATCAAATCGTCCAGCCCTAAAACTTTTTGTTTTTTGTCAGTGTATATTTAAAAACATCCGATTATGCAGAATATATGATGATAAATATGTACTTGATGAGTTGTCAATACAATATATAACAATACAATATATATAGGGTGTGATTTTACCCCTAAATTCAGCATATTGACACAAAATGAAAACTGCAAATCCACCTTTCTCTGCCTGGATCCCGTTGTTTCTGTGAATCGCAGCGATCCATCTGCTTCTCTGTTCTGTAGCTTTCATAAAAATCTGTAAATATACCCCAGATTTCTTGTCAAATCTAGTTGTACAGCTCTTTCCCGTTTTAGATGCGTTTTATGAGTTTTTCGTGGCATTCACGCTGAAAACAAATGCCGCCACTCAGTCTTTTGCTACTCAGCTACACCCTCTATAAACAGTGTTTCTTTGGAATGTATAATAGAGTTTTTAATCGGACAACAGAATGCATGTATAACAGGCCTATAGGATAAACATCTCTCTCTCTCTTTCTAGTGAGGTCTAGGCCTCCTGTTTTCCTGTAGATCTGCGTCGCCGGTGTGCGACATCAAACCAGCCAAATGGCCGACAAGAACACCAGAATCGCTATTGTGAACCACGACAAGTGTAAGCCCAAGAAATGCCGTCAGGAGTGCAAGAAGAGCTGTCCGGTGGTGCGCATGGGTAAGAATCGCACGCTCAATTCGCTTGACTTCAGGCTTTGTGCGTTATTGATGTGTACTCAATTCAAGTCACATGTATTTGTAAAGTGCTTTTCACAATACACATCATTTCAAAGCAGCTTTACAGAAAATGCATTACAATTTAGAGTGATTTGTTATGTATTTCAGTCATGTATTTCAGAAATGTACATAATACAAATCTGAGGCTGCGTTTACACTTGGCATTAACATGCGATCACCGTGATCCGATCAAGCAGATCGGATCATAAGCCAATCAGGACAGGGTGCGTTTACACCTGTCCACATCAAGTGGCTTCTGTATCTGGATAACAGATCGGATCTTGCATTCCCAGGGGGAAAAAAAGACGACAAATAAAGGATGGCTCCGGTGCAAAGTCGACCTGAAGTGGTTTTCAGTCGGGGGACATTTTACAAATCTCGCAAAATGAGGATGAAGAGGCTGCAAGTGCTAATGATGTGGATGGATGCCGTAACGGAAACGGTACAGAGAAACGCATGGGTCTGAGAACGTTGCCAGCTGTGCTGGGGAAAATGTGGGAAAAAATAAATACTCTGAACCCTAAGTAGGTTTACAGAAACGGAGAAAGTCAAAAAGCGTTAGTTTGTGCCCCACTCGTATATTAAAGACAGTGGGCGGGGCTTAGTGTGACGTCCAGCTGTGAATGCAGACAGGACGGCTGGATTGCATTTACGTTACACTGAAATGAATGAAATCTTTATTTCAAACAATTAAAAAATTAATTAAACAAGAACACAAGAAATATCCATCAATAAAATAAAACAAAAAACAAGAAAAACAAATTTTTTCAAACTGTGCAAAAGGGGATGGGTAGAAGTCCTAGGCTTATCAGGACCTACCCCAGTACCTACCCAAACCAAATCACAATCGAACAAGATAATCCAACATAACGTTTAAAGGGGCATTCCACCCATTTGAACATTGTTTTTTATTTAAAGTGGGTCATATATGTAGTCGAAATGTAAAATAAATTTAGAATTTGGTGCCTTCGTGACCGAGGAAAGACAAAAAATAACTTCAGGACGCATTTGTATGAAAGACAACAACTCCCACAATGCACCACATTGCACAGCTCCTCAAGCCACTCCCACTAATCCAGAAAGCGCATATCTGCCGATAAGAGAAATCACTCTTCCGTCTACAAGGCTAGCTACCACCAGAGCTTGAAATTCATTTCACATTCACACAAAATGTCTAGTTAGTTGGCGAACTCATTAGTGCATTACTCCTCGTTTGTATTTCTTTCGAAAAGGTGAATTATTGCATGGTACCTGGATGTTCAGTCAGAACATATGCGGTGCGAAACTAGGATAGTTCACAACACAAACATCCGTGTCCTCGTCTGATTCAGAGATTTCGTCCAGGAGAAATTGTCATCGTTGAAATTCTTTGCCGCAGACGGACTCTATCTCTGTGTTCGTAGTTGCATCTTACAATCTATTGCTGCGTTCACACCAAACGCGAATAGCGCGTCAAATTCGCGCCTGCCGCGTCTAGTTATACGCTTGACCACTTTGTGTTAATTCGCGCGTCAAGAGCGAAATTGACGCGCGTAAAATCAAAAGTTTGAAATGAAATTTACGCGCGTCACGCGCGTCAGAGGCGAAATCCGGAGGCGAAAGTTTCGAAACCTGTTGGCGGCCATCTTTTTTAGATGTTTATCGAGCATTAGCAGTAGCATTAATCGAGAGAGTCACCGCTCGTATATGCTCTGGAGAGCAGAAACAGCTGCGTAGGGGACATCGTCGCTGTACTCGGGTCCACCAGACCCTCCGGAGGGTTTCAGGAGTTTCACAATTTGCTCCAGGAGGTAGGTTTGGTGGACCTAACGGTGAGGACGCTGACGAGGAAAGCGTAGGCCGTATAAGCCTCGGCCTCGAGTGGTCGCTGTATGACGAGCCCGCGCTGTACAGCCCGGCGCGAGGTTCACCCTCGCCCGCACCTAATCTGTCATTTATTTTAGTTTTGATAATAAATGGAGCCAGCCTCCAAAAGTGAAACCTGTCCTGTGATTTTTTTTAAAAAGTTTTTATACACTAAATTGTGTTTGTTGTCTTTACATTAGATTAATAAAGTTTCATATAATCTAGAATAGATATGGAATAAATAGCATTCAATAAAAAATGAGTATCTCTCATATTGAAATCGAGTTTTTATGTGAAAGATTTGCTTTGTTGTGCATTTTAGTCATATTACAAAATAATTTATTGAGGCCAAACATAAAATAACATTATAAACTGTCAGTTCACCACGTGACAGCAGCAAGCAGGCTCCTGATTGGTTAACGCGGCGCGAATTGACGCAGAAGTTCAGATTTTTCAACTCGGGCGGTAGACACGAATTCGCGTCAAACGCGTGAATGCACAAATAGCACTAATAAAATCATTCGCGCATAACGCGCTAGACGCTCAATTCGCGCTATTCGCGCGAACTTGACGCGCGAATGAGGCGTATTCGCGTCTACCGCGCCGCGCTCTACGCCTCATTCGCGCCGCAGGAATTTTTTACGCGCGAAACGCGTCTTTGCATTGACTTAACATTGAAATCACTCGCGCCTGACGCGCTATTCGCGTTCGGTGTGAACGCACCATTAGAGTTGCATAGTGAGATCACCGGCGCCACCAGTCCGCCTCGGCTGCTCTTCGCTATAATGCGGCTCGTAAAGGTAGCCACAAACACCTGATTCAAGCATCAGACTTCCGAAATCCTCTTCTTCTATATCATATTGAGCACTCTCCTCCGCTATTGTCATAACTTTACATCTGTCTCCACAGCGCCTGTTAGCTTAGCTTCAAACAAGATGGAGGATATTGCTTTCAGTTTCAGAGAGTAAAGTCCCACCCACTGATCTGTAATAGGTCTGTAGCGTGAGCGGGTCCCGCCCCCTGGGAAAGATGAGGAACTTGTGCTTGTAGTCTCAACAGAAATCCACCCTTTTTACACTTCCTCCTACAATGACGTCAAATGACGATTTTTGCGTCATTGTAGGAGGAAGTGAAAAAGGTAAATAGTGGATTTCTCCCGTCTCAGGGGAAAATGAGAGAATGTTGCACGACCATTCAATAGTATGACTGGTTTTCTAACAATGGACCTCTTAATGCAAATGGGTGGAGTGTCCCTTTAAGATAATACAGAAAAAACTACTAAATTAAATAATGCTTTATCTTAATATTAAGATAAAGATAAAGAAGCATAAACAAAAACCATTATCAAGAATGCTTTACAAGTTAAGAGTTATAATTCACCCTCACCACTTCTGTACTTATCAAAAAATAAAATCCGATTTCAAAGATCCGATAACAAAGTGTCCTCGACTACCTCTGAACCCGGACACGCTGATCGGACAACATTCCCATCAGGAGCGCGTTTACACTGGTCTTTTCAATGTGTATGTGGACAACATCCGGAGACAGGTCGCATGTTAATGCCAAGTGTAAACGCTGCCATGGTTGTCTTAAAATGTAGTAATTTAAGCAATGTAATATTTTAATGCAGAAACAATGAGCTCATTGAAGTAATGATTACTTGTTTAACAAATGATTATGACATTTATTTTATTTTGGGGATATTTAATTTGATTTTATCAATCAATAAATTCCATTAAAAACAAACCTTGTTGTATTATTTTAATTTAATACTGTGAAGCTGCTTTGATACAATCTGTATTGTGAAAAGCGCTATACAAATATACTTGACTTGACTTGCCATTTAGACAATGTAGCATTGGTGCATGTTGATTCAGAGTTAGCTTCATCTGAAGTCCTGAAGTGCTGGTGTGTTTCCTCAGGGAAGCTGTGTATCGAGGTCTCGCCTCAGAGTAAAATCGTCTGGATCTCAGAGTCTCTCTGCATCGGATGTGGAATCTGTATCAAGGTATTTGAAGGACCCAATCGCATCCCTCGAGCATTTCACTATAGTTTAACCCTGTAAAGCATCATATCAAGCATCGGACAGGGTTTAAAATGAAAGCCTTTATCTTGAATAGCTATTGCTACGTCTCGATTCGCCTGCTTATACTACGCCCTAAAAGTATGTACTCTTTTTGTGAAGAAAAAGCAGATACTTTTGAGTGTGTGTAGCAGAAGAGTAGACAAGCTTTGGGACATACGATCACGTCATACAATTGCGTCTTTAACGGTTGCTCTCGGTCTCATCCTGTCACGTAAACTGGCCTGTCAATCATCTCGTCACACTTAAAATCCTCCACATTTAATTTAATTTCCCAGCGAATCAAAGAGAAATGCAGTTTCACGTTGATCTGAAGTCTTTCATGCGGAGACTCTCCTCATATTAAAGCATTATGATGCATTTAGAAGTTAATGGCCGAACGGATCTTTATAAAAGTCCACATTGTTTTGCAGATGAAATAAAACACGGATAACATTAAATAATTTTTTTTTTTTTTTTTTATCAGGTTAATCTTGAATAGTTACTCAAACCTTTATCTAAACCTCTCATCGTCGGTCGCGCATATTCACCATGTTTTGTAGTTTTTTTTAAAACACTTTTTACTCATGTTTGTAGCTCGTCCTCCAAAGCGCAATGGGTTGTGGGTAATATTAGCTGTTATAGTGAGCACAGATCCACTTCTGGCATCCTCTTTTCAACATACTGTGCTTTGGGACACACTTATTCTAATCTCACATGCGATTTAGGATGAATAGTGTAGACATTGAGGACATATGGACTATTATTATTATTATTAGGCAAGTTTATTTAAAAACATTTTTTTTATTATTATTATTAGTTTTAAGATGTACTGTAAGTATCAGTTTGTGTCTATTTGTGCAGCATCCAAATTGCCCAAAAGGGACCTTATTAAACCTTGAGCTTGACCTAAGTACAGATTACAAACACCTGGACTATGAAGCCCTGAACTAAAATAAACAAGATTTATTTAAAACCAACTGTGCTAATCTAATCTGAATGAGCATGACTGAGGTTGCTTATAAAACATGGAATTAAACAAGAAAGTCTTAAGATTGTGTGGCACTGATGAGCAAAGGACACATTGGCAGCCGACAAAAGACTGCAATCAAAAAAACGTTACTGAACAAAACTCTTTATGTCGAGTTCATTAGATTTTGCTATTCTTATAATGAGATATTTGTTAAAGTTAAGCAGACTACTGACACAAAATGCATATAAATATGTCGTCACTCAATATCTTAAGATTTTAAATGCTTAGTTTTATGATCATAGCTGTATAGTTTTAAAACATACAATGATGATTAAGAGATGCGCAAATAAACCTTCCTCAAAACTAGGGCTGAACGATACATCGAATTTTCATCGTCATCGCGATATGAACTCGCGCGATGAACACATCGATGCCTGACACGATGAATAATGCCTGGTTCAGATTACAAGATTTTTGTGTCTGTTATGATAGTCACTGTGTCAGATTACACGATTTTGACTCAAATCTTGTCGTGTCGTGGACAAGAAACATGTCAGACTAGTGTTGCACGGTGTGCCGATACTTCAAAAGTATCGCGATACTCGGAAATTAAAAACGTCACGATACCTAAATTTATCAGTATCGATACTTAAAAATAAAATTAAAACGCCTCCCGCGTCTGTTTTTTTTTCCTGAAGCACGCAGCAAAGAAGCTGCCGCTGTCAGTGTCATGTGACAAAACACTACAGCGAGATGGCTGCATGTGCGAGCACAAGTGGTCCACATCGTAGAAAAAGATGACGCGAGGAGTGACATATGGAAGTACTTTGCCTACCTTGCTCTGTTGCACGGTGCACCGATACTTCAAAAGTAAATCAGAAATTAAAAAAGTCACGATTCCTAAATGTATTAGTATCGATACTTCTAAGAATGACCGCGTTCCAGATTTGTAAGGCCGGCGACACACTGGCTGCGTGTCGTGTCCGTTTTTATTTCGGCCTGCGAAATAAAATATTTTACTGCCTGCGTGACACACGCGTGCGTCTCAGGCGCAGCTCGAGACGCGCGGAAAACCCATGCATGCCAGAAATAGAACCGACGCCTATTTTTCACGCGACACGCAAGCGTTTCCAGGCAAAATAGAATAGGGAAAGATGTTTCTATGTCATTTTGACACGAATACATATTAATAAATTACATTTTGATGTTTGAAAGTCTCTAGGTTTTGACATAATACAATATAAATGTAATTAAAAAAAATGATTGATTTTAAAATATTGCACCTCTCAATACAGAACGAAATATTCTGTAGCCTATTTTGCCGTCAACACTGCCGACGTTGTCTTTGCTGCTATATATTTATGTTTAACATGAAGTATAGGCCTTCCACAACTCTCTCCCCATATGTCAAATATATCACCAATGAGGCTTATCATATGTTACCAATATTAAACATTGTTTAATATAATCGCTGTTCATATTTATATTCAAAGTTCATAATCAAGATAAAGTTATTACTGGTAACTCTTATGTTTCTTATGATAAATGAGATAATGCTGCTAAATTTATTTATTTTTTTACCTTGAATGTCATTGCTCTAATTTATTTTTTATATTTTGATATTTCATATTTTGTTCAAATGTTTAATATATCTGCTGTTCATATGTTCATTTATTAGTGTGTTATATGATTAGAATGTTGTCCCGGTTTTAAAATAAAGCACAGCAATGATATTTGAGAGTGTTTCTCCCTTTTCAGGAAAAGTATCGAAAAAGTATCGAAATCGCAATACTTGACTTGGTATCGGTATCGAAACAATAATTTTGGTATCGTGACAACACTATGTCAGACTACACGTTGCTTTCCGACCAGTCATCGCGTGCCGTCACATGCACACATTCACTCGCAAACATTCACACACACGCTCACTCACACTCACACACACACACACGCGCTCACTGGCGCACACACACACTCACTGTTGCTCGCACTCTCGCGTAGGTTGTCGCCCACTATGACACACTTCATAGATACGAGATGAAATGATCGAATCTTGCGTCCCGACGCCCGTTGTAGTTTACGAATCCCCACGACACCCATACGTCAAACGGATCGTGTCAAAATCGCGCTAAAATCATGTAATCTGAACCAGGCAGGTAATAACCTATCACGCAAAGAACCTATTAAAGCACTAAGACAAGGGAACAGTATAGCTAACATTCACATTTGAATATTTATCGCAAGTCATATCGTCATCGCAATATTAAACAATGTTATCGCACATCGCAGCTTTTCCTCAGATCGTGCAGCCCTACTCAAAACCCTGTTGGTCATATTTGATGCTCGCATGTAAAATGATGTCTGGATAATCAAGTAAAACTGAGCTGCTTCATCTTGAAATATTATCAACAATATAAAAGTGAAAACATGAGCTGAAGGTGGACGTTTGTACTATTATACTGAACGACTGATACTTTTTAGGCTACTTGCTAAAAAAAAGTCTAAACTATCAACCAGACGACAGAAGGCATGTGATTGTGTGCATCCGGTTTTACAGCAAGGTTTTGATCATGTTGATCACTTAAAGGCCTCAGAAATGTATGTATATATGCTTTATAGGGTTAAACATGTTGTCAAATGCTCAATACTTACCATATACCTTAATAGTTTTCATAACCCTGAGTTATCATGTATTTAATCTGATTTGAATTATTTTGTTTCATTAAAGAAATGTCCGTTTGGTGCTCTTTCCATCGTGAACCTGCCAAGCAACTTGGAGAAGGAAACCACACACAGATACTGTGCCAATTCCTTCAAGCTTCACAGGTACAAACATGCATCTCGTCTGAGTCGTACCTTAATCATGATTCAGTTTGTTGTGTGTTTTATCTGAGTTAGGGCTGTCAAAATGGCTAAAAAGCTCAATTCGAACTTCTTTATTAAAGTCCCTGTAAAGGCAATTCTACAAAAAAAATTCTAAACACATTATAAGTGCTAGAAATGTATTGCTAAAACATGTTACAAAGACTGAGAACTGTGAAGTACTAAATTGTGGAGTTAGACCGTTTAACAGTTTTTCACCCTTGCTGTGAGCCGGATTTTTTGGGCGGGGCTAAAACGGGGGATTGATGACGCACTGCGACCCCCTGAGCTTGATTGGGCCCCTACTTGATGACGCACGGAGTCACTAAGCCTATCGCAATCGCGAGTTACTATCAGACAGCCTACAGTTTGCTAGCTACTATGCCCACGGCCCTGGCTATGCCTTCGTCATGTAAATGCGTATTCCCTGGATGCAATCACTTAGAAAACAGATCGGTGTCCTTATTTAAATTTCGGACAAATGATCATATCAAGAAGAGGTGGATTTATCTTGTGAAGAGCTAACGTTACCTTGATGGAGAGCTGATGATCACCACCACACCCGCCTCTGTAGAGATCAGGATAGTTTACTTTTGTTGGAGACAACTGGAATTCACTGATAATCCGCTGTTACTGGTGAATGGGGCCGAACCGACTATCTCCCGCTGTCCGCTTCGGCCTTCATCCTCCCGTCGCGCCGACATGCACGAGCTGTGCGCGAGTCATATTTCCCGCGAGTGGGCGTGGTTTCAGCGCAGCCAGCGGACACGCCCCCAGCGTTTGAGAGATGAGACTACTGCTCATTTTTTCGAGATTTTGATATCTTATTTTATTTACTTGGCGGCTTTTTTAATCATTGAAATTGGGCTGGGTGGCTAATAACACATTTTTCGGTGGTATGACAAACTCAGAACATTTTAAATATTTGCAAAATTTGAGTTGTATTTGAATTCTAAAGGCAATTCTTAGTTACAAAAAGTACTGTGTTGTCTCCTGTTCCCACAAGAGGGCACAAGCGAGTGCAATGAGCGAATATAAACCAATTGACCGTTTGCAAAGACCCGCCCCCTTTAGTTACTCTTGCTATGTCCGACAAGCCACGACACTCTCACGCCACACACCATGTTCTCACGCAGTGAAAAATACATTGTGGAGCAGAAACACTGACAACACACTGACGGACAGACCAGCTTCTTTTGATATGAAACAAAGTCTCAACTTTCAAATTTGGTCATTTTTTTAAAAGAAACTTAAACAATACCGTTTTGTGGCTCTTTAATGTGTCTGACAGATCGCTGTAGAGCGTCTTAAAGCTGCTCGTGAACCGATCATCTCTTCCTTCTAGTTAATTTATAGTATCAAATAAACATGAATGAACATCAGAAGGAATGTTGTTTTAACCGCGGAAATACGTCAGTACACGCCGCTTTTCAAGTTCAAATCCTCCAACGTTTATCTACTAACTCTCCTGACCGCTTTGTCGGGCAAAGATGGCGGATTATGATTGGTCAGATCGCCTGTCAATCAAACTCCCTGCAAAGGGTCAATTCAAGTAACGCATCTTTTATTGAAATGAAACATTTACTTTTTTAAAGTGCATTACCTTTTGAAACAAATATTCTTAAATAAATGATAATTTATTTTCCTTGTACATGCAAGGAAAATAATGTTACAGTAGTGCATAAAACTGTGTTCATGCATCAGTGACCTGAGAAAACACGATTCGACAGCGTAATGAACTACATCAACACAAACTGCCATTCAGAAACAATCCACTTCTACTCTCTACATCTGCATATTGTTCATCAAAAACACCAGACGCTCAGCTTGATCTGCAGTGAGTGCGGAGCGCTTTCTGTTGACAGTGTTTCCAGCTGATGAAACACATGCTCAGCTCTGACCGATGTGCAGGTTTGGTCAAGAATGTCTTTGCACGATTTTTGCCACCAACTGAGAGGGTTTCCGCCTTTTCCCGCCATTTTTAAAATTAACAACGCAGCTGAACCGCGCTCTACTGGATGTGAGCTAACAAAACCAAACTGTGTCAGTTACGTCTTCATCGTGTCTCGTGCGCCTCTTGACACACCAAAAATTCTAATGCACAGGTTTTTTTCTTTTTTTTTCCTCTTTTTTGGGGGGGGAATTAAGACTTTTTATTTGACAGTCCTAACATGTGAGTGTTCATGTTTGTCAGGCTGCCCACCCCTCGTCCAGGTGAGGTGCTGGGGCTTGTGGGTACTAACGGTATCGGGAAATCCACTGCTCTCAAAATCCTGGCAGGAAAACAGAAACCAAACCTGGGGAGATTTGATGTGAGTTTCTCAGTGCACTCACAAACACAAACACAATCCAGATCTGATCCTAGTTCACATGTCTGTGTGCATATGTGTATCGTCATGTTGGAGATGTGCTTGTTTAATTTGTATATTGTATAATGTATATTGTTATATTATTAATATTTTGAATTAGCTTTATTTACATATTCAATTTTCATTTTAGTATCAGTTTAGTGATTATTATTTTTCTTTTTTGTACTGCTATGCCATTTTTATAAGGTTTATTTAATAAATATTACATTTATATGAAAACACCATCCAGATCTGATTCTAGTTCACATGTCTGTGTGCATATCTGTCTTCATGTTTGAGATGTGTTTGTTTAATTTGTGTGTGTGTGTGTGTGTGTGTGTGTGTGTGTGTGTGTGTGTGTGTGTGTGTGTGTGTGTGTGTGTGTGTGTTTCAGGCTCCCCCTGACTGGCAGGAGATCCTGGCGTATTTCCGCGGCTCCGAGTTGCAGAACTACTTCACTAAGATCCTGGAAGACGACCTGAAGGCCATCGTAAAGCCGCAGTACGTTGACCAGATCCCCAAAACTGTTAAGGTCAGTGTAATTTTAGTCTTTATTTTAGGGTTGTTATAGTTTTATTCATATTTTGAATTGGCATTTATTTTTATATTTTTGGTTTTCTTGTTAATTTTAGTTAACTTTTTTTTAGTAATTTTGTTGTGCTTTGGTCATTTTATTCGTTTTTTTATTATTTTTTATTGCTATTTAGGTTTAACTTATTTTTAATTTCAGTTTTAGTTTTTATATACTTCCAATTAAAAAATTTAGTGCTTCAACTGAAACTCAAAAGGCAACATTTCTACAGTTTTTGTTCATAATATTTTTATTTGATTTAATTTCAGCTTTATTTCAGTTAACAGAAATGTTATTAATAGTTTCAGTGAATGATATTAACCCTGGTCAGTATGAAAGGAAGCTGATAGGGATGCACCGATATGAACATTTTGGCCGATACTTCTTTAAATTTGAAAGCCGATGACCGATATATCGGCCGATAAATAAAAAAATGTATGTAATTTTTGAGAGCCTGATTACAAAAACAAATGCATTAATTCTTAATCAAGCAAATCCTCTATGAGATAAATCGTATATTTACGCAAAATAAACATAATTTTACAACTTATTATTGCACAAATCAAAAGGCTATGAATGCACAAGCGAACTTATAGTCATAATTGTGTGACTCCATTCTGGATGTGTTCTTCCCGTAACGATGCGCTGAAACACGGGCTCACAAAACAACTCAAAACGTTCTTTTACAGTAGCATTTTTATTATAATTTTATGTCACCTATATGACAGACTTGTGCTGCACAAGTTGCACTTTACTGTATTTTCCTTTTCAAAGTGATTCCAATCATATTTCAAGCAATTCAAAACCATCATGGCGAACAGTCGCATCTGAAATGTCTCAGATAAAGGAAATAATCCATTATTTATCGGCTTTAATATATCGGACAAAATTTATTTTTGGGTCGATAACAATAACATTAAAAGTGGATAAATATCAGCTGATACCTAGAAGCTGATGTAAATATGAGGGCTTGACTTGATTGTGTTGTGATTCTCTGTTTGTCCTGTAGGGGTCAGTAGGCGCCATCCTAAGCAGGAAAGATGACACAAAGACAGAGGAGCTGGTGTGTGAACAGCTGGGTGTGTACACATGCATTTCTTTTTTTGTGCAGTATTACCAAAGTCCCTTTAAAGCAAGACATTTCACTCTAGCAACCGGAGCTTCTAACGTCGATTGGCTCTTTTATTTAGAAGGCGGGACTTATTCCACCGTATTGCGCTTTGCACTTTCTCCCATTCATAGTAATATGAGTGCACTGTTGTACATCTAAAGTCTTTGGTATTATTTATATATTTAGAAATGTGACTGAATATTATAGTAGTTTTGTTGCATCATGTGACTGACTGTTCTGTTCCCTGATTGGTCAGATCTGTTGCACTTGCGTGAACGTAATGTCGAGGACCTTTCAGGAGGAGAGCTGCAGAGATTCGCCTGCGCCGTCGTGTGCATTCAGAGAGCTGATATGTGAGTCCCTCTGTGCTGCAGGGTTATTATCCTTAACTAAAGCCATTAAAGGGGAGGTATAATGCCCTTTTCACAAGATGTAAAATAAGTCTCTGAGTGTGTATGTGAAGTTTTAGCTCAAAATTCCCCACAGATATTTTTTATAGCATGTTAAAGTTGTCCATTTTGCGGGTGAGCAAAAACGCGCCGTTTTTGTGTGTGTCCCTTTAAATGCAAATTTAAATTCGATCCGATTACCTCACGCAGACACGCACTGAAAATTTTTAAAACGTTTAGCCTTTTATGTACAACATGTAGAAGCAACAGGACATTTCTGAATAGTTAACTCCACATCAGCTACATAAATTCATCAACTCACCATCTTCTAGTCATTGATTAGCATATTCTGTCTGTAAATCATGTTCCTGGGGGCGGGGTTTATGTAAATATTAGGGTTTGTGATGTCACTAACCCGGGAGGAATGTCGTGTCGTCTCTACCAGCCGTTTGTTGTAGTCCTTAAAGAGATTTCTTTAAAAGTAAATATCTCCCTTTGCTTTGAACGTTGAGTGTCGTAAGTTTGCAGATGTTGTTTATGCTCAAACAGCAACATTACACACTAACTAAAGTTAGAAAAGTCAAATCATAGTCAACCACCCCTTTAAGAACATTTTGTTAACTGAAATAAAGCAGACGATATAGAATATAAATGTTAGATTAAAAACAAAATTAAAATTGGAAACTAACTGAAATAAGTTTGTTGAAACACTAAAATTACTAATTGGAAATAAATAAACTAAAACTGAAATATAAATAAAACAAACCTAAATAGTGCAATTAAAAATAAATAAATGACAAAATTGCTCAAAAATGAAAACTGAAAAAATGTTGTTTAAATAAAATTAATAAAACTATAATAGAATGTAAATATTAAAATAACACTGCTGTGCTATACACTTAAAAAAACAAGTTTGGTAATCAGTTTTAGTAATTTTGTTTTGTGCTGTTATGCCAATTTTATTATTATTATGATTATTTTATTTTTTTACTAATTTTAATACTTTCAGTTAGTTGCAAAGGCAGCATTTTTAAGTTCAAGTTTTTCATTAAATATCAAATTATTTTTTAGTTATTTTTCAATCAATGAAAACAAATTTGAATAGTTTTGGATAACAATAACACTGGTATTAATGTGGTTTCTCTCCCTGTAGTTTCATGTTCGACGAGCCGTCCAGTTATCTCGATGTGAAGCAGAGGCTGAGAGCTGCCATCACGATCCGCTCCCTCATCTCTCCAGACCGGTGAGTCTCAGAGTCCTTTAAAGGATTAGTTCACTTCAGAATTAAAATTTCCTGATAATTTACTCTCCCCACGTCATCCAAGATGTTCATGTCTTTCTTTCTTCAGTCGAAAAGAAATTAAGTTTTTTTTGAGGAAAACATTCCAGGATTTTTCTCCATATAGTGACTTCAATGGGGTCCAAACCTCAGTTTCAGTGCAGCTTCAAAGTCTCTACAGGATCCCATCCGAGGAATAAGAGTCTTATCTAGACAAACCAGCGGCCATTTTATACAAAAAATAAACATTTATATACTTTTTAACTACAAATGCTCGTCTTGCACGTAATTATGTTCAAAGGTCACGCATTTTCCGGTTCAAAAATGTAGGATAGGGTGAAAAACTTTTCTCCTTTAACTTCAAAATTCGTCCGACATCGTTGTTTTATCTTTTATTTATTTGTAAAAGCCGTTTGACTTAATCTTTGCATGTTCGCTTTGTAAACACTAGGTCGGTACTTCCGCCTACGTTACACTTGACCTTTCAACGTGATTACGTAATGTGTGGTGCATCACAGCTAGTGCAAGACGAGCATTAGTGGTTAAAAAGTATATAAATGTTTATTTTGTGTATAAAATGGCTGATGGTTTGTCTAGATAAGACTCTTATTCCTCGGCTGGGATCCTGTAGAGACTTTGAATCTGCGATTTGGACCCCATTGAAGTCACTATATGGAGAAAAATCCTGGAATGTTTTCCTCAAAAACCTTAGTCTCTTTTCAACTGAAGAAAGAAAGACGTGAACATCTTGGATGACGTGGGGAGAGTAAATTATCAGGAAATGTTAATTCTGAAGTGAACTACTCCTTTAATGTTGAGGAAGCACAGTCATAGTTACTCCTCTTTACCCAGACCCTAAACCTCATATTGCTCCGTCTGTGTAGGTACATCATTGTGGTGGAGCACGACTTGAGTGTGTTGGATTACCTGTCAGACTTCATCTGCTGTCTGTATGGCGTTCCCAGCGCCTATGGTGTGGTGACCATGCCCTTCAGCGTCCGAGAAGGTACGAGCCTCTCGAAAACATGCATGTGATGCTCAAAAGTGTGTATGTGTTTTGAAAGGGTCCCTGTGGGTCCTTAAAGTCTTACATTTAGTATCAAATTTGAGGTTATTAAAGTCTTTAATTTGGTGAAAATCTAGCTTTTAATGTTGTTTATGAGTCTATGTGGTGTTTTTAATATGCTTTAAGACAAACCATGTGTAAATTCATAAGTCGACACCATTGCTGAGTATTTCCTCCTTAAAACTGCAGTGAACCAAAGACAGTCTCAAAAACACGGTTTGAAATCGCTGGTCACAAACTACCTTGTAACCAATCAGATCATCGTGTGGGCGGGCTTTAGCATATCATTAACAGTGAACTAGCAGGGGAGTCTCAAGAGAAGCAGGTTATCCTGTATATTTTTCTGTTGATGTGAAAAATCATGTACATTTGGCAATATAGCGGGTGAATTATGTATATGAGAGTTGTCTCAAATGATGGAAAATGTTATATTTTGACTATAACAGGGGTCCCACGGGTCCTTGAAATCCTTGAAAATTTGTGAATCTGAAGAAAATAATTTCAAGGCCCTGGAAAGTTCTTGAAAATAAATTAACATACAGGTCATTGAAAGTGCTTACATTTATTTTGTGCAAGAAGTTTTCTGGGAAAAAAAATCCATAATATTCCCTCCGGTCCACTAATGTGTTATTTTGTAAACACTTTGTGGCCTATGCGTACTAGCTTGCTTGATTTACGTTAGTTACTACTCGCATTTGTGCGTTACGTCAAGTGTTTCCCGCGTGTGGTACTTTGTGTTGTACGTTGCCATGACGTTCATTCGCGCAAAACTGTAACAATGTATCTTACAAGGTAACATGCTGTAACCTTGCTCTCACTTGAAATGTTAAGTCCTTGAGTTTGAGGGTATTGGACTTGAAAAGTCCAATTTGAAAGTTGAATTTGAAGTTAAGCAAGGTGTGGGAACCCTGCTATAATATTCTCCTCTTTTATTTATTTATTTCAGGAATCAATATTTTCCTGGATGGCTTCGTGCCGACAGAGAACCTGCGCTTTAGAGAGACGTCTCTGGTGTTTAAAGTGGCTGAGACGGCGGCGGAGGAGGAGGTGAAGAAGATGTGTCGTTACCAGTATCCCAACATGAAGAAGTGCATGGGAGAGTTCTCGCTCACCATCACCGAAGGAGAGTTCACCGACTCCGAGATCATGGTCATGCTCGGAGAGAATGGTGAGAGGAGACGCTTGTGCAACTCAAAGCTGCTTCATGCAGGACTTTCAGTTACTGTTAGCAAACACAACATTCAGAAGCGCTCGCCTGATGTAGATGATAACTAATCTTATTCACTTAACTAATCTTTCTTTCTTTCTAACTAATCTGTCTATCTCTATCTGTCTATCTAACTTTAAACAACTTTGAAACTTCATACTTTCTGATCTGCCTTTCTCAAGCCAACTTAAAGTTTGTCTCGACAAACTTTTTTTATCCCCTGACATGACGTATCGGTTACATGCGCAGAAGATGAGCGATGTTGCAAATATTCGTTCAAATATTGTTTATAGGGCTGTCACTAATGATTATTTTGGTTATTGCGTAATCTGTCAATTATAAATAAAAAAATTTGTTTTATTTGTGGTAATAAAAAAAAAAGACCCAAGCAAAGACTTGAGCCTTTAAAATTACTTAATATATATATATATAAATATATATATATATATATATATATATATATATATATATATATATATATATATATATATAACAACAACAATGAGGCAATAATATTTGGTTCAAGTAAAGTATAAAAAGCAAGTAATCATGTGGTTTTATAGAACAACACTAAACGTAATATGGTAACACTTTACAATAAGGTTCATTAGTTAACTACCTTAACAAGAATGAACAATACTTCTACAGCATTTAATAATCTTAGTTAATATTAATTTCCACATTTACTAATATGTTATTCATATCAAAGGTTGTATTTGTTAGCATTAGTTAATGCACCGTGAACTAACATGAACAACCAATGAACAGCTGTGCTTTTATTAACTAACATTAACTAAGATTAATAAATACTGTAACAAATGTATTGCTCATGGTTAGTTAATACATTAACTAATGAAACCTTATTGTAAAGTGTTACCCATAATATAAATGATTATGTATTATAACAAATGCCTGCAGAGGGCGCCAGTGTTACACTTTCAGTGATAACTGCAGATCAAATCCTTGTTTAATATCGGCCAAACCACATTTAATTTAAATATCTATTTATTATTTGGCTGCTTCTTTATGATAGAAATATTACAGCCACTGTAATTTCTTGAACAGGAACATGTGGACCTCAAAACAAACTCAGAGGGTTTAGACATTTATTCTGAAATCGCGATGAACAGTTCGCACATTTAGAGACGTATTGATGAATTCTCCTGTGTTAGCGCAGGTTTATAAATGATTTACCTTACAGATCTGATTAAATGGTGCTCATTACGTTCCCAGATGAGCATTATAAACAACAGTTGATGTGGAGCAGCATTTACTGTGAGCCGCTCTGAAACACACCTGACTGCATGCATGTAAATAATTAAAAAACATTTATATTAAACACACACGTCATATATTTAATTGAATCACAGCATTTGTGAACTCACCATAGCATCATCTATGCTATAGTATGGTCTTTAAACGGTTTTAATACATCGTGCAGCGTTAGAAAACGCTCTAATAATGCGGTTCATGGATTCTCGTGTATTTTGCTGGTTACTCGACACGAGTAAATTGCAATCGAGGAATCGTGACGGCCCTAATTGTTTATCATGCATAAATGCCCTTTTTTGTGTAAATGAAAGAATTTACACGACTTGCTGTAATTTGCAAGCAAGTTTAGGCATCTTTAGCAGAACACACCAGCTAGCCAAAGGTTGCATCCCAGAAACATCCCAAAAATACTTGTGCTGGAGACACAAACACAAACAAATCAATACTGTATTATTATCTTTGAATCCTGCGTAGTGCACCTTTAAAGGAAGAGATTATTGTGATTGCATTATTTTCCACTAAACGAGTTTTCCTGTTTCAGGAACTGGGAAAACCACATTCATCAGAATGCTTGCAGGAGGCCTCAAACCAGATGGAGGAGGTGAACATTAATATTCAGCATATTTCAGCTAATTGAAAATGAGATGATTCATTCATTTTTATTTTATTATTTTTTTTACTAAATGTATTCTTTTTTATAATATATATATTTATATTTATATATTTATTTCTACTAGATTGTTTTAGATTTTTGTTTTTTAATCTAGTAAATCCGATTTATTTCAAAATATTTTAGGAAAAATGGATCTAGAATATAAAAGTCCAGTATTTCTTAAACATATTTTATTAAACTGTGCTGGTTTAAGTTTTTTTTTTTTTTGCTATCTTTTCTTTTTTAATAATTACATTTTAGAGTTTTTATTCAAAGCAAATTTTGAAAAGCCTTATAGTTTTTAAAGTGCTATTTTATAGTATTTATGTTACTTGCCATTAAAATTTGCTGAAGCATCTGTCATGGCGTCAAAAACATTTTTTTCTTTATTCTATTATTAATGCACATAATAATTACTGGAGTCGAATGGAGCTAAAATACACATTTATGTATGATTTATTTTTCTTTTTTGGGACATTTGGGAATTTTCATCCCACAGGAATAGCACATCGACACACAAACAGGCTGATTTATGCATGCAAACACACATTTTTAAATGCCTTTTTGTGGTATGTGAGTGTCTGTTGTGTTTCCCAGGCGATGTGCCCATCCTGAATGTCAGCTACAAACCACAGAAGATCAGCCCCAAGTTTAAAGTGAGTTTGAACATCGTGAGTGTTGAGCTGTAAACTATAGGTCAAACTGCAGGAATCCTCACTCTCTCTGTGTGTGTGTTTCAGGGCAGCGTGCGAGCCCTGCTGCACGATAAGATCAGAGACGCGTACACACACCCTCAGTTCGTCACTGACGTCATGAAGCCCATGCAGATCGAAAGCATCATCGACCAAGACGTGAGTAAACCAGGCTTATACTACTCAGGATCCATCTCAAATATGTTATCGCCACTTTGCGTTCTTTGATATCTTGAAGTATCCTGTATATGCACATGTATTTAATTTTTACCTTCCAATTGCTTGGAGCAACAACCTAAACAATCTGGTGTAGTTTGTCTTTTTCTTTCCTCAGACACATTAGAAGCATAATCTTATGAATGCTCTTAAAAAAGCACCTAACAATATTACTAAAACTTAAAATATATATTTAATTTTTCTATTTTTTCTTTTAATTATGTATATGTATATTATATATACGTCAACTTTTTAATGTATTTAGTTTTTTAGTTTTTTGTTTTGAAGTTTTTGCACAGATGAATAGATTGACAGGTAACCCTGGTGTGTGTGTGTGTGCAGGTCCAGAATCTGTCTGGTGGTGAGCTCCAGCGGGTCGCTCTCGCGCTGTGTTTAGGAAAGCCTGCGGATGTGTATCTGATCGACGAGCCCTCGGCATATCTGGACTCTGAGCAGCGTCTGATGGCCGCCAGAGTCATCAAACGGTAACATACACAACACCCTCACGGCTGATTTTCTCTTTTTATGTGGTTTATGCTTATTTTCATGTATTCGTGTCTGTCTTTCTTTTTTTTCTTTTTTTTTTTTATTGTAGAAATGCATACAGAAATTTTACAAAATACACATATCGACCAAAAAAAAACAAAATACAGATAAACAACAATATAAGAATAGATGAGAAAAAAAAATAAAAAATTTGAAATGTGTGACCCTGGACCACAAAACCAGTCACATGGGTAAATTTTTTGAAAATGATATGTATAAGTCATCTGAAAGCTGAATAGATAAGCTTTCCATTGATGTATGGTGTGTTAGGATAGGACAATATTTGGCTGAGATACAACTATTGAAAATCTGGAATCTGAAGATGCAGAAAAATCTAAACCTTGAGAAAATCTCCTTTAAAGTTGTTCATTTATGTTCACGATTCTGCTGCATTCACTCACACAAATATTTTTTTATATATATTTACGGTAGGAATTTACAAAATATCTTCATGGAACATGATCTTTACTTAATATCCTCATGACTTTTGGCATAAAAGAAAAATCTATAATTTTGACCCATACAATGTATTGTTGGCTATTGCCACAAATATACCCGTGCGACTCGTGACTGGTTTCGTGATCTGGTTTCATGTCTCATATATGTCCTTTGGGTGTGTTGAGTGTTTTAAGGTATTCAGTAATTTAACATCTTTTACCCTTTCACTCTCTAATCCGTGTCTTTCATTGCCTGGCAGATTCATCCTTCACGCCAAAAAGACGGCATTCGTGGTGGAGCACGACTTCATCATGGCCACGTATCTGGCGGACCGAGTCATCGTCTTTGACGGAATTCCCTCCAGAAGCACGAATGCCAATGCGTACGTACTCTACTCGCATCGATGATGTGTTTGTAATGGCCGATTCCTTTGCATGACTTGCCATAAATTGAAACTTTTATCAGGGTTCGTACAAGGTGCTTAAAGTACTTGAATGTGACTCAAATTTGACATTTTAGTCCTGGAAAACCATTGAAAACAGCCATATTTACAAAGAGGTGCTTGAAAAGTGCTGGACTTAATTAAATACAAAATATATGAAATAAAATTTTTTTTTGACAAAACACAAATACAATCTTTTCACGCAAAATTAACCCATCAGACATTTTCTCCATACGAAGTACGCCAACATTATAATATAAAATATTATTAATTGAACAATAATACCCATTATAAACTTTATATTTAATAGATTATTAAATGCGTTGTATTTTGGACACCTTATATCTGTAATTTGAGTTTAAAAAATCCTCAAAAAAATATTAAAGATATTGTTTGATAAGTGCGATCTCTGATTTTAGTCCTTGAAAAACCCAAAAAAGTAGTGCTTGATAAGTCCTGGAATTTATTTAATTAATTTACAGTATCTGTACGAACCCTGCTTTATGTGTAATGCATTACAGGTATTCATAATGTACATTGTAATGCATTATATGTTTTAATAAATGATTATGACCAAAATTAAAATGCATTATAATATTTACAGATTCCTTGTTGCATCTGAAATTGGTTTTGTCATGTGATATAATGCATTATACTTTCTAAAGGTGCAACAGTAAATAAGTATTATAAGGCATCATAACTGTGATTATTCATTAGATCATACATTAAAATGTGCATTACAAGGTAGATTAATGCACAATAAATGACTTTATTGTGGATTTGAGTAAATTTTCTATGGATAGGAAATACATTTTCCAAATGAATCAAATATTGCACGCTCTTTGAACATGTTATTAATTAATTATGATTACGCAACTAATGTCAATGTTGAAATGTGTTTCTCATCAGTCCACAGAACCTGTTGGCCGGCATGAACAAGTTTTTATCTCAGCTGGAGATCACGTTCAGGAGAGACCCAAACAACTTCAGACCAAGAATTAACAAACTCAATTCCATTAAGGTAAACGTGCATTTCGAAGGGACACTTTATCTATTAAACTGGCAGATCGTTACATTTACCCCACAATTAATTCACTTTTTAAACTGTTACTTCATTATCAAGTGTTGATGGCAATTCAATCAAGTAGTCAAGTCAGCTTTATTTCTAGAGCGCTTTATACAATACAGATCGTTTCAGAAGCTTCACGGTAATAAACACTAGTGCTGGGTAAAAAAATATAGATTTCTCGATTTTAACCGATTCTCATTTTTACGAAACGATATCGATTCTTAAATCCCAAGAATCGATTAGTCATCCTGTTCTCAGTTGATGAATGAATGGAACATTGTTGCGCTGCATCCCATCCAATAAATCACAATAATCTTTGTGCTGTACTATTGATATGAAACAAAGTCTCAGATTTCAAATTACGTCCATTTTCTTATGAAATTCAAAAACATAATTACCGTTTTGTCGCTGTGGCATGAGATCGCTCTGGCTCAGCTCAAGAGAAGCACATAATCTTCTCTTCCGCCTTAAAGGGTTAGTTCACCCAAAAATGAAAGTTCTGTCAGTAATTACTCACCCTCATGTTGTTCCAACCCCGTAAGACTTTCGTTCATCTTCAGAACACAAATTAAGATATTTTTGATGAAATCTGAGCCATGTTTCACTCCTCCATAGGCTGCTAGGTGGCCCAAACTTGCTGGCCCAGAAAAGTTATTAAAGAGATCGTTAATATAGTCCAAGTGACTCCAGTGGCTCAATCTTAAGTATATCAAGCGACGGGAATACTTTTTGTATTACTTTTTTAATACAATAATACGGGAATACTTTTTTTCTCAGAAAAAAACATATCCAGGGACCATAAACTCGTTAGTCAGCTAGAAAAATTAACCCTAGAGAGAAGCATTTTGTTAAATATATGCACCATATTACATATTCATTATTTACATTTACATTTATTCATTTAGCTGACGCTTTTATCCAAAGCGACTTACAAGTGCTATATATGTCAGAGGTCGCACGCCTCTGGAGCAACTAGGGGTTAAGTGTCTTGCTCAGGGACACATTGGTGTCTCACAGTGGATTCGAACCCGGGTCTCTCACACCAAAGGCATGTGTCTTATCCATTGCGCCGCCACCACCACCTATAATATTATAATATTTAAATGTTCTTCAATATTTAATGCATGTTTGAATAAATCTGGGAATTTTTTTTATGACAGACACCATTTAAATGTTTATATAATTTCATATAACTTTATTATTATAAAAATAAAAGTGTATTCTAAGTGTTTGTACACAAATCAGTTAATTTTTACCTTCAATGTTATAGTAGGCTAATGAAACATAATAGGCTACAACTGACTCCCATAGTTTACAGCATTAGTGAAGAGATTTGTTTTCCTTGAGAAAATTTGCAATGTATTGTACCTGATATCCAAAATAATCAATATTGAATCAAATCGAATCGAATTGCAAGCTTGTGAATCGAATTATGAAATTTGTGTCAATACCCAGCCCTAATATACATGAAAATAATGATGCAAACTAATTTAAATTCTACAGAAGACATTATTCAGCTCAAGTCAGTTCAGTAACTAAATTCAATCATGAAACAAGTTCAATTCAGTTTGTTTTGATTTAATTTGATAGTGTCAGTGCCGTCAAATCGATAATATTACTAAATATAGTCTTTTAAACCCCAGTACTGATTGTTTTAATGATGTTTCGCTGTAATATTAGTATTAATGCTTCAAAAGTAACTTTAACGCAATGGTTTCGAAGCTTCTCAAAGCGTGTTTTGAAAGCGGCCATCACTACCTTGAAGGTCCTTAGTCTTGTATCTTTACCTGTTTATTAAAACCCCTTTTTCTTTAATCGTTTTTAAAGGATGTGGAACAAAAGAAGAGTGGAAACTACTTCTTCTTGGACGACTGAAGATCCCATTTCATCAAATGTAGCCGCTCAGTATGACATCAAACCGGCAAACGCCGGCACTGCGGACTTACATGTTTGACTGAATTACCACCACCGTCACACTGCCCATCGGGTCCATTACACACACACACACACACGGTTCTGCTCTCTCCTCTCGTCATTGGTGCGATTCAACAAACAAGACAAGATGTGTCTTTTATGAGATGAAAGCCAAGCTTGTGATGTCTTGCCAAAGAGAGGAGAGGACATGATTCGAGAATGAAACCTGGAAAAATATGTATGTTTCTGGGTTGAATTACTGTTATCAATAAGTTCTTTCTGGTCATAAAGTGGTGTGAACGGCTTTACACACGGCAAACATGCAACTGTATATTTTGAATAAAATATTTTAATCACGTTACACAATGTGTTGCATCATATTAACCAGATTTCCACCAGATTTGGCTTTTGAGTTCAGCAGTCGTGTGAAGATGCAACTGAAGCTGAAATTCAAACCAGCTAAACGCAATCTGATGTCTCAGTAATATTGGGTGACACGTCTGTGCAGTGAGATTGTTTACGAATAAACTGACTTTAAATGGAAAGACCACAACGGAGAAAGATGTTCTTTGGCTTGTATTTGTTGTTTATTTGGTGTCAAAACTACATTTACTTCACCTTTTTTTTTAAAGAACTGCAACTAAAAACTGAAAAATCACAACTCAACAACAACAAAAAAGTTATTTTGAATTTGAAAATGTGTTCATTTTGTTAAAAACTACAACTACATTAATCATCTTATAAAGAACTGCAACTAAAACTTGACTTCAAATGCAAAGATCACAAAAAAAAAGTTCTTTGACTGTTTATTTGGTGTCAAGACTACATTTACTTCACCTTTTTGTTTTAAGAATTGCAACTAAAAACTGACTTCAAATGGAAAAAGCACAACAAAAAAAAGTTATTTGAATTTGTTTATTTGGTGTCAAAACTACAACTACAACCTTTTAAAGGAAATCTAACTAAAAACTGATTTCTGATGTGAAATCACAACTCAAAAAAAAAAAAAAAAGTTCTTTGAATTTGACTATTTAATTGTTTATTTGGTGTCAAAACCACATACGGTGAATTCAGGTTTATTGGGACATCAATGGCAAAAAGTGTCAAGTTGCAACTAAAAACTTGATGTAAAGATTACAATTGAGAATCTTTTGAATTTCCTTCGACCTTACTAAGAGAACACACTAAAACTGACATGAAAACAAGACAGGAATATAATTACATCTGGTCAAATATATGAAAAAATAAATTCCTTAGAGGGAATTGCAACTGATAAATGGAAAGACGACAACCGAGAAAGATCTTGTTAGGCGTTTATTTGGTGTTAAAACAACATCTTTGGATCAGAAATTTTATTTGTTTAGAGGCATCAACGTTCATCTGGAAGAGGTTGAAAGTGCACGATAAAGACGTGGTCAAAGGAAACCAATTATATTGAAATCCCCCCCAAAAATACACAAGTAAAACATGACAAAAAGGCACTTTGCTGTGTCAGGTGAGATGCTACACCATTATAAGCTTTGCAGCACAAGTTTAATCTTTTACAAGCTTTTCAGGAAAAATCTAATTTTTAAGACAGTCAAAAAAACATGCTAAAAGATGTAGAACATTCTTGACATATAACTTTAAATTAAAAAAATATTGGAAAGGAAAACTATAATAATCAAATTCACATAGATCTGAAACATTTATACATTCAAACCAATATAATGGTATGATCTATGTTTTTTCCCTTTTAGTGTGCATGTAGGGGAAGTGCATTCAGCTCAACAAGAAATCCAAAAAAAAAAAAAAAATTACTAGATTATTTATTAGATTTTATTACAACATCTATGCAAACAAACATTTCCACTAGGCTTTTGTGAAATCAAAACATGAAACCGAGTTGCTTTACTTTTAAACAAGAATGTGCGTGGGGAGAAAGACAGAAAACAGTTAAAAACATTGGATATATTACTAATCAATAATGTACCAAAAGCCACCCAAAAATACAAACAGATTTTGTGTATCTGACATCATTGTAAACCAAAAACAAGTGTATATCCAGCATTTAAGCATCACTGATATGGCATCTGCATCCCGACCCTTGGCCCTGGGCCTCGTCTCCCATAATGTCTATAGGACGACTGGTCATCCAGTCTACCTCGACTGGAGTAATCTTTCCGGGCCCGGTGACTCCGACCTCGATATCCACCTCTATCATCTTGGCCACGTCTTCCTCCACCTCTATAGGACTGGCTATAGAAGGACTGGCCGGTTCTGAGGTCCACATTGGGAATCTCCATCTCTTCAACTGACCAACTGTCATCGGGAGAATACGCGTGGACGAGGCGGGAAGGATCTTCAGCAAATTGTCCAGCGTGGAGGTTCTTTGCGTAGACTCCCCCAAGTCTTCCTATGTTCCCATTGGCTAGAGAGGTCAATCCCGTCATGTCTGCTTGCATTTGGCTGAGCTGGAAAGGTTGTACAACAGGACAAGCTCCGGGATAGTGTTGAGGTTGCATTGTGGCCATTGAAACGGGAATATCGACCGGCTTGTAATCACCACCACTCAACTGAGGTTGGGTTCCTGGAAAGCCAGTGATCTTATGCATGGACCCATACTGGGGGTTCATATTCATAGGTCTCTGGCCATTTTCTTGACCTCTATCCAATGTGGGATGAACAAATGGCAAGACATCCATCCGACCATGAGGAACATGGTTTAAGGCTTCATGAGGCATCGGTGGAGGTGGGATATGATGGTACCCAACAGACGAAGGCGAATACATCTGATTCCCATGAGGTGGACAGTGTTGTGCTGAAAACTGCATTTGAGGGGAAGCTGGGTAATTCCCAGCATAGGCACTTTGGCCAGAAGAAGTTGACCAGGGCATTGGTATTCTTGGTGGGACTTGCATCGGAAGGGATTGAGGATGATCACTGTACCCTCCCACCTCTATGGGACCAACAGGACCACTACCAACTGGTTCCGGTGCAACGGGAGCATGGGTCTCCAATGAGTCAGGGATTGAGCTCAAATTCTGAGGAGGAGAAGGGTTTTCTGGTTGCCATGAAGTCATTGTGGGATTTGCGGGAGAGTCAGAGGAAGGAGGAGGAGGCCCTCTGAGGTGCATCTGATAGGCTTGGTTAAGTGGACCCAGATAAATGATGGGAGGAAACATCGGCTGAGAGTATGCCTGAGGACATTGGGAGTATGTTAATGCACTTCTATGTAATTCCATAAATAGTGATAGCCATTAATGAAGCCATTAAAGAAGCAACAAATGCAAAGAAGAAGTGTACCTTGACACCGAGGTTGAAGAAGAACTTGAGGACACTGATATCTGAAATAGTACAGAAAGCATTTCTAAGATTAAAAATCTAATTTCTAAGATTAAAAATTGCCATTTAGCCTTGAATAATGAGCAACTGAGAGGATATTATAGTCAATTCAATGGCTTTTACAGGTATATGTCAGATCTCTGGGGTTTTCATTACCTTGTGGAAGGTCTTCTCCTTTTTGGGAAAAGGGAGGCAGTGGTTCCAGCTCTCCTTTCTCATTCAGGGGGAATCCTGGATAAACTGGGTCCTGGAGGAGCTGAGACCATTGGAGATGAGGATAGGGGATTTGTTGGGGTTGGGATGGGGGGTCAGGAGCAGGGGCTACACCTGGCGGACAAGAGATGCTCTGTGAGAACTTGGTTGATTTGACTAGGAAGTCAACATTTGTAACCAGATTTACTTGATGCATTTCAAGTAATGTCATGGCTAAAGGTCCTTGCACACGGAATTCAAAATGTTCACACGTAAAAAAAAAAAATACAACCTCACATTGTGTCAATCATGTTTACACACGGCCTCCAAATCTTTCGTCCGTCATAAACAATTTCGGATCGGGTTCAATTTTGTGCGTTTTTTGCATCCGTAGCAAGTATTTTAAAAGGTAATTTGACAATTCAGAGCCACCGTACAAGCGAACGCCAAAATCCAGAATTGTTCAAGATCAATTGGTTTACAGAAATAATTGTTCTTCTTTTTAATATGTGGCTCCAGTATCACTAACAAAGTATTAAAGTGAGCCAATGACATCCTGAAGTAAATGTTGAATCACTGCAGCGAACTCTCCTTCCTCTCTACACAATCTCAGGACTGGATGGATCCAACATTTCCTCTTTCTTTTTCTCTTTTTAAGAAAATAGAGAGGACAACAAAATCATCCTCACTGCTTGAAGACTCCCTTTTGTATTATTTTGCGGGGTTTTTTCGCAACGTATTAATACGCATCGGACACTAGGTTTCTGTGCTTGACGAATTTTTAGGATGACGAATACAAAAAAAACAAGCGGCAACCTTTCAGGTCTCTCTCTTGAATATAGAATGGAAGTGACTTAAACTGCAATTCATCGACTGGCCACTAGAGACAGGCTCCAAAAGAGAGTCAATCCCATAGACCCCCATATTAATATGCCCAACTTTACAGCAGAAAAAAATATGTTTACAGCCTGGTGTAAAAAAGGGGTTTTGGTCCATATAGCTAATTTTGCCCTTCATGAAAACTGTGAGGGAGGTAAAACATTTTTTTTAACTCATCTGGTTAAATTATATTACGCCTTAAAGTTCTGCATAATTAAGGGCGTGGCCACTTGAGTGACAGGTGGATTGCCGCTGCTGTCACTACTAGCCATTTGTCTGCTGTTAGCGTCACGTCACCTCAGCTAATCTGCCTCTTTGCCCATTTTCAGTTTATCACAACACCAAGGTGGCGACGGCCGGCTCCGCCCGCTTTGGGCTTCAAAATTGCTCTTTAGAAACCTACAGGTGACGTCACGGACACTACATCCATATTTTTGTACAGTCTATGGAAATTTCGGACTCAGTGTGCAAGGACCTTAAGTCTTAATCAGACAAAACTTACCAGAGGAAGGTATGGCCGATGTTTCAAAGGGTTGTGGATCTGATGCATTGCATGAGGACTGAGGTAAGTCTGGAAGTGGAGCATGGGCAGGACCAGAGGGAGAGGAGATTGAGGGGAGAGAAGCTTGGGAAAGAGGGACTGGTGTCATAGTGGTATGAGGATCTACAGTCTTTTGGGCAATTGGTGGACCACTTCTTCCATCAATGGGAAGGGTGGTAGAAGGCGGTTCTGGGGCATCTAGAATACGGGCAGCTGCCGGAGCTTGGCCAGAAACAGGTATCGCAGAGGCAGGTAAGAGGGGTGGATTGGAATTAAAAGTGGTCTGAATGGACGGGGTGGATTCAACAGGGGCATCTGGGATTGAGCCACAAGATGCCAGAGTTGTTTGAGTTGGGATAGCAGCAGGTACTTGGACAGGGGTGATAATCGGAGATGCAACCAAGTTAATCTGAGATGGTGCTTGACTGGGGTGGGAAATATGCTCAGATGTGGGGAGCACTGGGGCAGTGGGAGATGTAAGGGTGGGAACTGAGACTGCTGCCACTGATATGGGCTGTGAAGGGGCTAAAGTGGACACCAACTGACTGTTGTAAGGGGTTCGAGCATGGCTATTCTTTGGCTGAATAGGGGTCTTTGCCTCAAGAGAGGATTTATCAAGACCAGGGGCAGTAGCAGATGAAGTCCGAGATGAAGATGGGACTGTTTTGGGGCCAGAGAAGGTAACAGCAGGATGTGGAGATGGGGAGACAGGCATGGGTTTCTCTTGTAATTTCTCTTTTATTGTTGGAGAAGATCTCTGCACTGGTTCCTCAGAAACCCTTATCTAGAACACAATATAAACCAGCAACTTGTAAGGACAAATAATTTAGATTAACACGGAAGGGACAGGATATCTTGCTTGTTTTGTTGCCATACACCTGGATATGGTGATTACAACACTTTCTAGTATAGTTGGTTATCTCTTGGTTAAAAAAGACATAAGTTGAGTACCAAATGACGCACTACACACTATGCACTTATATTATATACTCAGCTTTGTAGTGTATGAATTTTATAAGGTTATTTTGTCATTCCGCATCAGAGTCTGATGCCCCCCATAATTTATTCTACAAAACAGAACAGAGTAATGCAAATTGGTATGCAATTAAGTGTGCAAATTGGGAGCACCTGTCAACAGTTTAAACAAAGCCATAATAAATAGTCCTGGATCAGCTGTTATCCACGTAAATGACTCAATGCAACTCACCCCGGGTTTTTCGTCAGTGGCGCTCTTCTGTCTCTGTACAGGTCTCTGGGATGTTTCTGAAAGCCGAAAACCAAAATAAACTTCAGGATAATAATTCCATTTATAAATAAAAATATGACCAGCCATGTTAGCAATATCACGGCAATGAAATATTTTTTAAAGGGTCATGAAACCCTAAACCAAATTTTCGGAGATTTTAACAGAGGTATGTGTGTTGAACACCATTGAAGACAATGTTAGCATCTGTTAGATTTAAAAGTAGGGGGAAAATGGTACAATTTTAGTTTTTTTCCGCTATTTTCATCTTCCGGGTTTAAAATCTTCATCGTGTGCACGTCACAGGCTGAGCACTATAGTACTTTGATGACTCATCGGTGTCTCATAATTATTCATGACTGAGTTTTCTTATCCAATGAGAAGACACTTGCTCTTAATTATTCATTACACCACGTGGAACTTTCCAATGACAGACATGTCAAACTGTGATATCGCGTAGTAGATGAGAGAGTCAATGATGGGACGCGCGTTTGTTTTCGTGGTGCAAAAGTTCCAGTGCACCTTTCCCCGCGATGCTGCCCGGGCTAGACTCTGACTGTGGGCGGTTGGTTGGCCATCAACCACGGACACATCTAAACTATGTGTGTGTAGCAGCAACCATTCAACGGGAGAATGGTGGACTTTGACCTTGTACACCAATGCAGGTTTCGTCTTGCGAGTGATGCGGTCCTGAGGACTTTTCTATCGCTTCAGAGGTGTGTGTGTGTGTGTGTGTGTGTGTGTGTGTGTCTAAAATGTAACCCTGACCGTTTTTGCCTTTTGTTAAATAATCACTCGTTATTAAAATGTAGATATTTCGATAATACCTCAAGTATATGGAACGTATGCTTAATTTGTGCAAATGTCTATGTTACTGTCCATCTTTATTATGTGGGTTTAGGGGGCGCGTAGATCTAGGCTATGTACGGAACTTTTTTTTTTTGGGCAGAAAATGTATTATTTTCAAATATATGCATTTATAGTGAGTATATAAACAAATATGTATTTTATAATGACATAATTATACATATGCATGTACATTTATATGTTTTAAATAGAATTATGATTACTGTAGGCTAATATATGTAGCAGGGCATTCAGTTACTTTTGAAAGGACAAACATAAGGTGTCAGTGTATTTCATTAGACTTTAACTTTGTCAGCTATAAAAAAAATAATCTAGCATTTCTTCACGTTTTACCACTGATTTTTAGTGACAGTCGATATGTGCGAGCTAGACTTGAGCTGAAAGAGGGGGGTTTCATGACCCTTTAAAAGTGACTGTCCATTGTGTTGTATGTTTAAGCTTATGTATAAATGTACATTATATATATATAACAACAAATATTTGCTTCTTTATAATGTATATTTAGAACATGTATAATTTAGAGGCCTAGAATTTCTTCAGCCTGGCAATTTTGTAAAACCTGGATATAAAGGGGGCGGAGCTTCACCTGTCTCTGAAACACACTCCTTCTGTTCCTTCTTCCGAGAGCCTCTCCTTTCCCCTGCTTTCTTCACGACCTCACCAGCAGTGGCCTAAATTCAGAGGAAACTATTATAGCACAAATATATGCAGTTGTATCCTTGTCATTAGGTGAAGTACTTTACACTTTAAAGGCACTATAAGAGCTTCTTTAATCTTAATTTAGATTGTCTCATATTTGATGAAGTTTGCATAATTGATTCCGTCATTTCTTATTTTTTAAAATTAAAATGTGTGTTGTTATTCTTTTAAATCAAAATGTCCATGTCCCGCCAAACATTATTTCTACCTCAATATCATGTTTCACACTATAGAAGGTAAATGTGTTTGCAAGAGCTGCACCGTTTGAGGGCTTGTTCCGAGCGAGGGGAAGTTGTGCTCGTCTTTGTGAAGAAGCTCCAACACGACGCTCTCCTCTTCCTCCTCTGGAAGAACACACACAGGACTGCTGCGCTGATCGGATCGTCTGCAAACACAGACCAGCGAGAATTTCAATGTTTACACAAATCAAGTGTCTTTAGAAGCCTCTTTCTGCACTAAATGAGCAGTGTTGGGGGTATCATTACACAAATGTACTTTTTGCTGCTGACCTTCAATGATCTAATTAAACCATACGAATAAGCAAAAATTACTTTAGATTAGATTTAGAAATAAGAGTGTTGAACATCCTTCTCCTGTATCCTATTGTTCTTTGTTTTTTAATAACAACAAAAAAGTTTTTATTTTTAATAATAATAATTTGTTACATTATGTAACAAATTATTATTATTATTAAAAATATAACTTTTTTTGTTGTTAGGGTTAGGGTTAACAAACAAGCCCAGCCCAGCTAAGAAAAAGTAACGCAAAAGTAATGTAACGGATTACTTTTCATAAAAAGTAACTAAGTAACGCAATTAGTTACTTTTTTTGGGAGTAATGCAATATTTTAATGCATTACTTTTAAAAGTGACTTTCCCCAACACTGAAAATGAGACACAAAATGCAGGTGTTAAAAATAAACATTTTTAACTAAACGTTTTTAAAAATATGTGATATTTTTAACTACAGGCACCTGAACTTGTTGCGTCCACCCGCCGGCTCGTCCGGGAAGGTTTGCGGAGGCCAGGAGTGTTGCTTATGAACTCGGCCACTGGACGCTGACTGAATTGGGGCTTTGTTTGACCTCCGACCTCCTCTGCTCTCCCATTCTGCATTGAGAAACCCAGACAGTGAGTGTGTGTGAGTTGATGCCATTCAAGTGTGTTTTTGATCTGGAGAGATCGTACCGGAGGGCGTCTGCGCGCCGTTGTTCGGTACGCTGTGTCTTTTGCTCTTGTCTGACACCGTCTGCCATGACTGAGGCTCTTCAGATGGAAGACGCAAACTCAACAACGGCACAGTTTGTCTAAACACACACACACACAAGGTAATCAAAATATGGGGTGATTAAAAGATGAACATTGTATATTGTTTATAGTATACAATTTTCATTTGGTATTTTAGGGCTGAGAATATACATGTTAAGTAAAACAATTTTTGTCTTAAATATGTTTTCATTCATATAAAAATATAATAAAAGCAACTAAATATTTTTATCAAGGATTTCCCATGGTATTGCCTGTTGATTAATGCAAATAAAATAAATAAATAATAATTTGACTAATTCAAAAATATTTTTATAACGATACAAAGAGCAATCTATATATATAAAAAAACATATACACACACAGGTATACACATACACACACGTATACATATATACACATATACATATATATATATATATATATACACATAATATAACATATATATAATCTCCCTGCTCTGGATAAGGCAGTTTAAATTCACAGCACATTACAAACTAAATCAGACTCAAGACTTTGGCGATGTATGGAACTGAATACTACTGTACTTTGTAAAGTACATACTGCTATAATATATACTGCCTATTGCATTTTTTTTTTTAATTTTAAATAGTGTGCTCTGGTTGTATACTGCACTGGTTGTCCCTGAAAACACCTTCACACATATATAGCGATAAATATAAAACACGTACGGTCTGTTGAGTTCCTCAATAAACACAGTGACTGGCCCATTGTCAGGACTGACTTCCTGAACGTAAGCGTTATAGAAGCGATTGCTGCCACTCAGCTGCACCTGAGGAAGACAGAGGACACTAAATCAAGACAGCTCTGAAGATAATAACACATTTGATGTGTAGATATGTATTTCATACGTAAAATGCTTCACAAGGTGTTTTAAACAAAAAATATGCAGTGACTAAGTTAAAACAATACAAATAACAATTAAAACGCACAAAAATATATATATTAAAACAACATAAAATTATTAAATTAATAAAAACAAAAGCAGGGAAATATATAATAAATGATAAAAAAAATAATAATAACAGCATATACAGACTACTGTTCAAAACTTTGGGGTCAGTAAGATGTTTTGTTTGTTTGTTTTTTAAAGAAATTAATACTTTTATTCAGCAAGGATCCATTAAATTGATCAAAAGTGACAGTAAAGATATTCATAATGTTACAAAAGTTTCTATTTCAACTAAATGCTGTTCTTTTGAACTTTCTATTCATCAAAGAATCATGAAAAAGAAAATGTATCACGGTTTCCACAAAAATATAAATGTTTTTAACATTAATAATAATCATAAATGTTTCTTGAGCATCAAATCATCATATTATACTGATTTCTGAAGGATCATGTGACACTGAAGACTGGAGTAATGATGCTGAAAATTCAGCTTTGATCACAGTAATAAATTACATTTGACTATATATTCACATAGAAAACAGTTATTTTAAATTGTAATAATATTTCACAATTTCCACTGTACTTTTGATCAGTAGTTTGATCCCCACTCCAAACCTTTAAATGGTGTGAACCTGTATTAATCAAATGCAAATGCTTACAATGTCAACACACGCACTGCTAACCTTGCACTTGTCTCCAATAGCGTATTGCATTCCTGCGGCAATGCAGAAATCTCGCTGCTGTTGAACTAAACAACGCACATAGTGATTAAAAATATTAATATAAATCATTCAAACAAGATACTAACTAAATTTCAAAACAGTAACAAAAAAGATAATGTACTTCGTTTAGAGCGGAGCCACACGTCATACTCCACGTTCCTGTAGAGGGCGGGGTTTAGGGACTTTTGTGCCTTAGCGGACAGAAGGCCACGCCCCCTTCCTCGAGACTGGCCCCTCCCACGACCCTGAAGCACACAAGACTCGAGTCGTTACCACAATATTTCATCCTACAAAGTCAGAGTGTCATCAAAAACACTGAAATTTCAATCTTCAAGAGAGGAGAAATCACCCTCGGCGGCGGTCTGACGTTCATCACATTAGTCGTCTTTTCTCCGCTTTCACTGGACCTAACAAGACCAAATACACACACACACACACACCAACATGTTTAATAAACCTAGTTATGAAATTGTATTTGCAATGTATTTAACCTCTGTTGATACATATTTCCAAGTGAAGCAGATCATAATGTAGGGCAGGACTTGATTTCATCATTGGAAATGACTGGATCATAAAACAAAAGCTGTGTTTCCATCCAAAGCTGTGAATTTAACTAATGTGCAAAATTGGAATATTGCATAAAACATTTGCAAATGAAGCACCGTTTCCATCCCATGTGTTCAAGGGAACAAAATCATCACTTTCTGGGAAATTGGCGCAAAATATCTGTAATAAAGATGGAAGTTGCTGCGATCGAGGAGGAAACAGTGGCTCTTTTAACCTCCATCATAAATGAGGAAATGCAGTAAACGTTCGGATGCTGGTGTTTGTGAACGCAATCGTGTGAGACACCAAATCATTCTGATGACAGACTTTGACTCAGGCGTTTCAGAGCCACCAAAATAACATTTGAGATGCTGTGATGTGATTGGTCCGCTGGTTACTCCAGTTATCCAATCACAGCCTCTGCTGAGGGAAAGTCACGTCAGTTTTTGTTGCGCATCGAGGGAATTATTTGGTAAATGTGTTTCCATCGTAGTTTATGCACATCGGATAAAAAAATTATCCACTTCGCATTCGTTTTCTTATGCACATTGAAAGAATTTATATACATCAGGGCGTTTCCATTCAGTGTTTTTTTTGCGGTATCACCAAATTCACATTAAAAAAAAAATAGGTGGATGATAATTTGTAGTTGTTTCTCAGATATGTTCACCACAGTAATAGACCCCAACCCATTGATAGCTATATTTGGGGTTCTTACGGAAAAGGTTAAACTCACAGGTTTAGAGATGGATAATACTGCACTTTGCACACTGTTGGCTAGACGACTTATACTAACTAATTCATTGGAAGCTGCCATCTCCTCCAACCTTCCATCAGTGGGTTTTTGACCTACTTTTTGCCCTCAAACTTGAAAAGATTACATTTGGAGTTTGAAATGAAACCCGATCTTTTCTTAAAATCTTGGAGGCCATTTTTTATTTTTTTATTTTAAGGATAAAACGTAATTTTATTATTTTCTGGTTCATTTAGTTGTTTACATGTATAGCCATATATTACTGTGATTATATGTTCATTTGTATGCGAGCATTTATTATGCTTGTTTATTTTATTTTCTCCATTTCATTCTGTAACAATCTGATGCTTGTCCTGTGCTTGAGATGCTTTTCTTAAATAAAAAATAAAAATAAACTACACACAAAAAAGAAATTTAGGTGGATAGAAACGTATCTAATGATATATTATAAGCCTATAGATTAAGATAAGAAACCAGCCCAATATGGCATCGTCCGCTCTTTAACAACTTGCAAAAACTATAATCACATTGTCCACAAGATGCTGCGACAGAAAAAGTGTCATGCAAACATGCGAATACGAACCAGAACTCGTCTTCCTCCAGGTCGGACTCCTCACTGCTCTTGCATTCTTCTGAGTCGAGTTTCTCTCGTCCTCTTCCTCCTTTCATACACGACCCTAAAACGCCGCGCTCGACGCCACACACTCGATCATACAGCAGCTCGTACAGGATCGCTAGAGAGGGAGAAACGGTTCGGTTCTGACACTGAAAGCATATCACACCATTAATTCACTGGATAAAGAAGAAGCACTCACACTGACAAACAGCAGCACTTTTCTCAAAAGATTGTGGGTAAACACTGTCATAATGGTTTCCATTGAGGAAGCACAGTCGCACCTGACAGAGAAAGAGAGAGAGAGAGAGAGAGAGAGAGAGAGAGAGATTTATTTCAGTGTTACGGCCATAATAAAAACATAATCTTGCATGAATGCAAGTCTGCACCTTATCAGGGAAGCCGTTCTCTGTGATGTTCACGGGTGGTTGATCAGGCACCTGGAAAATGATGAAATCATGCCTGGAAGAAATAAACATTACACCATCAGAGATAGTAAACGAACAGTTTAGACTTTGTTAAGTTTAGACCACTTTAATCTTTTGATATTAAAAGTAAAGCCGCTATTGTTGTGACACTAAAGCAGTGTTCACCCTGACAGCAATATTTTGTGAACAGAAGTCATTTGATTTCAATGATTTCAATGCAATGTGAGGTTCTCGAGCAATGCAACCAAGTTGAGAACTGATTAACTTTATGCAAATGAGCAGCAAAGCGGTGGATACCAATGGACACTGAAGTTAAAGTGCCCTTATTTTGCTTTTTCTGATATTTCCTTTTCATGCAGTGTGTAAGAAAGCTTGTTTGTGAATGTAAAAGTTCTGCAAAGTTTCAAAGCTCAAAGTGCAGATAAACAGAGAAAGAATCGACTCTGAACTGCTGAAACGAGTTGTTCTCACTTCCTGTTAGAACCCATGTAGGTTTGTCCAAATCCACTTTTGCTAGTTTAACGACGGGAAAAATGGTCGGCGCTCCCGGCGCATGGTCTAAAAGGGTTGTCCCTATTCTCATAATGAGTAATGGGCGTGTTTTGGGATTTACGTACGTTAAACCAATCAGAGTCTCATCTCCCATTCCCTTTAAATACCAATTGCGCTCGCGCCATGGCGGACTCGCTATTTACATGACGGAATTTGATAGTGGAAAGACCGAAGCCATCTCCAGAGCGCAAACGGATCTGCTCGTGCTCGTGCTTGTGGTTAAAGCACAAGCAGATCATCTACGGGACAAGCCGGATTCCCCCAAATCGTTATGTACACAATAATAATCTTTTATACTGTAATCCTTTTATTTTAAATATTTGGCATGTTTGTGTGCTGCTGTGCGTCCCTGTATGTTTAATAAGCATAGTGCACGTGGGCTGTGGATCTGCCTATAGGCGCACATTACTAACGTGCTCATTAAATAACAACAAAAAAATTCGCCATTGACTTTTAGACCAGGTTTCAGTTGGTCTATTTCTGTTGCCTCAAAATAGCAACGCGCCAACAATGCGCCAGAACTAGGGTTGCAAAATTTCCAGAAATTTTGGAAACTTTTCAGGATTATTTGGAAACTTTCGGAAACTTTTCAGGATTATTTGGAAATTTTCAGTTTTTGATATTCACTTTTAGAAAGTTTCTGGAAATTTACCAGAAATATTCAGCCCCTTTGCAACCCTAGCCAGAACACACCTCGTTTTCAGACCAGCAGCCCATGGGCGCACAGATGGGCGCAAACGCATTTGCTATTTAAACAACGTGGCACAGGACGTGAAAATGAGAACTGTGTCGGGCTGAAACTAGCAAAAACACTTGTGTCGCACTTGGCGCTGCATTGCGCCGGGTGTCAGATAGGGCCCAAGGACTTGCGCTGAAATTCATACGGAAAAACGTATGGCATTGTTCACTGTTCGCATCACTGTGGGTCTTTGGTTTCTGACTCTGTAAGCAGTAGACCAATCACAACAGAATGAGCCATCTGACCAATCAGAGCGGAGTAGACCAATCACAACAGACTGAGCCATCTGACCAATCACAACAGACTGAGCCATCGGACCAATCAGAGCGGAGTAGACCAATCACAACAGACTGAGCCATCTGACCAATCAGAGCGGAGTAGACCAATCAGAACAGACTGAGCCATCTGACCAATCAGAGCAGAGTAGACCAATCACAACAGACTGAGCCATCGGACCAATCAGAGCAGAGTATGCTCACAGAAAGGTAGGGTTTAGAGAAACTGAAACTTTTATCAAAAGGTTTCAGACGCAGTGAGAAAAGAGCTGATGCTGCAGTGAACATATATTTTAAGAAAATTAAAGGTTTTTTTTTTTTTTAACCTTAGATGCATGTAAACCTGTTATAGGAGACTCCAAAACAAAATCCTTTAAAATAGCATAATAGGGGCACTTAAAGAGAAATTCATGTTACTGACCTATTTCATAGTTTTATATGATTTGTCTTGGCCCACATGCAGGAATGTCATTTTTTTTAAAATGATACATGGAAAACTAGATCAGAGATCGCTTGCATTCCTTGAATTCATGCACTGATAATCTTGTTCATCATATGATGTATTTTGCACTGCTGCGATGTACAGTTTACAGGAAACACTTTTCCCTACAAGATCATCATTTATACTAGCAACAAGAAAACCGAATCATTGTCAAATGAGACATTTTATAAATCCCATTTTGAGCAAATGAGACATAATTCACTGTCAGTGAACAAGACATCATCACAGTTCATGCCTCAAAATGTGCAGTTAAAAGACATAAGGAAATGTAATATTCTCACTTATAGAGCTCAGCCAAAACGGTGATCTCCACCTGTCCAACCCAGCTCTAAACGGATGGAGGAATAAAGAGAAAGAGTGTTAGAAATGTCAACATTTTAACATTAAGAGAGTCTGTGAAATCACAACCAAGTCCAATGTTTGTTATAAGAAACTAAAGCACTTTTGACAAGAGCGTCGGCCTGGGTGTATAAAGTTTTGTTGTTACCTGAGGATCCCGTAAATTCTCCAGGTATGTCTCAAAATCGCCTTCGATAAACTACCACACACATTGAGAAAGAACAAAGACAAGTTTAATACAACAGGTCAGAGGTCAGCTGACACTTCTGATGTGTTTACAATGGGATGTAAATATATGAATATAAAATGTATTTTTTAGTCTCACCAGCTCATAGTTAGATCTGTTCTGCTTCAGATAATTCACACAGGCCGCTCGCACTTTTGTGTGTAAACCCTGGCAGTGCAACACCTGTCAATCAAACACACACACACACACACACACACACACACACACACCTGTCAGATACTAAGAAAAGTCATTACGTTTATTACACTTCATCATTCAGCTTTCATAACCTGGAATAACAGGTTTATCAAAACACAAAGCACTGAATTCATTCATTCAGCAAACTTCATGAGTGATGATTCAGCATACTTTATCTCAACTGTATCATGGAGTCCATTATATAATTTTGTTATGCATTAACACCATTAATAATTCAATATGAATAAGATTAATATACAATAGTCTCGACATATCCTTAAGTTCATCTACCAAATAATCAATATCCTAAATAGGTTAAATAAAACATCTAAAACTACATAATAACTTCGTATATGAATGAATATATGTTGAAAATGTATGTTTGCATTTAATAAGAATAAAGAAATTAGAAATTATAGTGAGGCACCTGATCAGGTAGTAATGATTATTATTCTCATTTGTGTCCTGCAGGAATTTACGAACCTGTACAATATCTTTTAAAAATGAATA